>PVIY010007261.1:0-83001 GCA_004026745.1 Myrmecophaga tridactyla | reverse complement strand
TTCCATTTCTGATCTTATTTATTTGTGTCCTCTCTCTTCTTCTTTTTGTCAATCTTGCTAGGGGCCCATCAATCTTATTGATTTTCTCATAGAACCAACTTCTGGTTTTATTGATTTTCTCTATTGTTTTCATGTTCTCAATTTCATTTATTTCTGCTCTAATCTTTGTTATTTCTTTCCTTTTGCTTGCTTTGGGGTTCGTTTGCTGTTCTTTCTCCAGATCTTCCAAGTGGACGGTTAATTCTCGAATTTTTGCCCTTTCTTCTTTTTTGATATAGGTGTTTAGGGCAATAAATTTCTGAGGTCCTTTCTTATATGAGAAGACACAGGGCAATCTCTGATGGTCTTCTCTCCAGGCCTCTGGGTTCCAACAGTTTTCCCCAGGGTGATTCCTTTCTGCATCTCTGAAGGCTGGGGCTGAACTGCGAGTGCTGAGATAAGGTATGTTGAGCTGCTTGGGCTGTGCTATATTGAGCTCTCTCATTTAAGCACCAGACATTTAAATCAAACATCATTCATTGCAGCAGGCACACCTCTTAGCCAACTGCAGATGTAATCAGGAACAGATGAGGTTCACATGCCATTGGCTCATGTCCACAGCAATAGAACTAGGCATCTTCACCTAGCCAAGTTGACACCTGAATCTAACTACCATAATGTGACCCGTTTTGTGCCCCAGCATATGATCTATCCTAGAAAATGTTCCATGAGTTCTTGAGAAGAATTTATAGCCTGTTCTTTTGGGATGTAATATTCTATATATGTGTATTAGGTCATTTATCATATAGTTTAGCTCCTCTGTTTCTTTATTGATCCTCTGTTTAGAAGTTCTATCTATTGGAGAGGGTGGTATGTTGAAATATCCCACTATTATTGTAGAGTCATTTATTATTTCCTTTAGTTTTGACAGTATTTGTCTTATGTACTTTGGGGCTCCTTGATTAGGAGCATAGATAGTTATTATTGTTATTTCTCCTTGGCGAATTGCCCATTTTATTAATATATAATGTCCTTATTTCTCTCATAACATTTTTTGCATTTAAAGTCTATTTTGTCCAATATTAGTATAGCTACCACAGCTTTTTTCTGTTGTTGTTGTTACTACTTGCATAGTAGTAGTATTTTTCCATCCTTTCACTTTGAACATATTTGTATCTTTGGGTCTAAGATGAATCACTTGTAACCAGCATATAGATGGATGATATTTTTAAATCCATTCTGCCAATCTGTGTCTTTTGATTGGGGCATTTAATCCATTAACATTAGAAGATATTGCTGTAAAGGCACTTTTTAATTCAACCATCTTATCATTTGCTTTTTATATGTCAGCTCTATTTTTTCTTTCTCTTTTATCCATTCAATTGCCCTTACTAATACTCCAGTTCTATACCCTACTCCAGACCTCTCTGTCTTGTCTTTTCTTCTCAGCCAGCAGCACTCCTTTTAGCAGTTTTTGCAGAGTTGGTTTCTTTTTAATGAACTCCTTCAGCTTCTATTTCTCTGTGAATAAACACTCTCATTTTTGAAGGGCAACTTTGCTGGATAGGAAATTCATGACTCGCCATCATTCTTTTCAAGTTTCTTAAATATATTGTACCACTGTCTTCCTTTTTTTCATGAAAAAATAGCACTTAGTCTTATTTGACTCCCCTTGTATGTGGTGAATTACTTTTCTCTTGCTACTACCAGAATTTTCTCCTTCTTATTAGTATGTGTCCTGGAGTGGATCTGTTCGGATCTCTTCTATTTGGAATACATTGAGCTTCTTGGACTTACATATTTATGTTGTTTAAATGGTTGGGAAATGTTCAGCCATTATTTGTTTGAATATTATTCCTGGCCCTTTTCCCTTCTCCTCTTTCTGGGACACCCACTGTTTTTGTTTATAAGCTATTGGAATGCAATATACCAGAAATGGAATGGCTTTTAAAAAGGGAAATTTATTAAGTTACAAGTTTGTAGTTCTAAGGCCATGAAACCATCTAAACAAAAGTTACCATGGAATTGGGTGGGTCACATTTCCATTGAAGCAATCAAAATGATTCCACCCAGCAATATTGAATGAGGATTAAAGAGCTTGGCTTTTCTGCAGTATACAACAGATTCAAACCAGCACACCTATGATGTGTGTGCTTGTGTGTTTTCTATTGTCAATTAATTCCCTGAAGCCCTGCTTAAAATTTTCCATTTTTTCTTTTGTCTCTTTGAATTCAGTTATGTCTGCTAATGCACTGATTTTGTGTTCTGTCTCTTCAAATCTGCTGCTGTGTGTCGCCAGTATATTTTTAATTTCATCTAGTGTTTTTTATTTCCATAATGTCTGTTATTTTTATAGGTATTCTTTCAAATTCTTCTTTATGTTCTTCTAGGTTCTTCTTAGTATCCTTATCTCTTTATACACATTTTCCTTCATTTATTTGAATCGATTCAGGAAATCTGTTTGCAAATTTTTCATTAGTTTTTCCAGATTCTGTAACTCCTACAACTTTTTTATTTGTTTCTTTGACTGGGATATTACTTCCTGAGCTTTAGTATGCCTTGTGATTTTTTGCTGATATTTGGTCATCTGAGTGTCTTGATGAGTCTAATTTGATGGTCGGTTTTTCTAATCTAAGATTTATTTTTCGCCTGGGTTTGTATTAGGGCACTGCTTAAAGATGGCTTTGACAGTATTTCTCAGCCAAAACAGGGACGAGTACTCATTGCAGTGGTGTAAACTAGCACCAATGGGTTGGGGATGGGTCTGGAGAGGCTCTGAAAGTCCCTGAAGTTTTCACCTGCACTTTTCAGCCTGCTCAAGCAGATAATGCTGTTCAGTAACTTAATCATCCTCAGAAGCTGTTTACTTCCTGGAGCCAGGCAATGTCTAACCAGACGGGACTGAAATTGCTGGGTTACTGTGTCCTTACTTCATCAGCCAATGTGTGGCTCAATGTGGGGCTGTGTCCCCATTCTACTTGTGGAAGAGAATTCCCCCAGTTGGCACAGTCTACAGCCATGCCCCAGGCAAGGATCTGGTTGCTGGCTGCCATTTCTCTCAAGGGTGGAGGATGGGCACCAGGACCCATGGCTGGAAATATAGTCTCTGTCCATGTTTTCTCATCTCTTCATCCCTCACTGACATGGGGTGATGTTCTCCTCTGTCCCTCAGGTCCCCAGACAGTTCATTCAGATGGCTTCTGCCTGGCTATTTACTGCTTTGGAGGAAAACATTCTGCCATTCCCTCCCTAAGCCTCCACTTTGGAAACTCCTCTGTGTTGCCCTTTTATATTCCACCACACCAGTGGCTTAAGTCCTGCGTTGGGTTCCTGTGGACTTGGGTCTCTGAGTTCGAAAATAGGTGTGGTTCTGTCTCATGGCTGTGTGTGATTTTATAGTCTTTGTCCCTAGTGGAAAGTGGGAGGGATCCCGGCTGTGACCTCTGGGAACAAGCCCCATGGGACTTAGTGTGGGGGAGGGGAGAGGACCAGCTGGTCTAGGAAGGGTTAATATTTTTATCTTTCATTGATTCAGCATTTGTGGGATCCTTCTCCAGTCTACACCTTCCTCCAGAGCTGTGAACAAGTGAGAATTATCCTTTTATTCACTGAATGTCTGAGGAAAAAAATTCCATTAGCTGTTTATTGAAAACCAAGTCAAAGTGATAACAGAGAACTAAGTCCACAGTAATAAACCAAGCTGTTTATTATTAGCTGCTCATTAACATCCCAAATGACATTTAAAAAAATTACTCTAATTGTGGAATAATATGGTTCTGCTTCTCTTTCAGTTACCTCATCCTAGTACAGTGTGAAGCAAGAT
Source organism: Myrmecophaga tridactyla (assembly GCA_004026745.1). Taxonomy (NCBI): domain Eukaryota; kingdom Metazoa; phylum Chordata; class Mammalia; order Pilosa; family Myrmecophagidae; genus Myrmecophaga; species Myrmecophaga tridactyla. Next base: position 79,199 of record PVIY010007261.1, on the reverse strand, counting down.
GGAATTCATCCGAACCACACATTCTGAAGCACATCTTTGTCATCTATCATTCTTTCAATGGTTAAAGCAGTATATATAGGCTAAATCATTTTTTTCAACCAAAGCCAAACTTCAAAGTTGAAAATTCAACCAAAAGTTCAGTTCCGATCCAAGTACCCTCAATCCTAAGGAATCAGATTTATCAAGTGAACTTGGGGAAGGCATGGAAATTCAGCTGCTTTTCGGTAGCTCCTGAGTTCTGATTCTTGTCAAAGACCCACCAGGCCTCCCCAGTGCTCAGAAAAGTCTAGAACCAGTTCAGTTCCTCAGGTTCCTCAAAGTTCATATATGATTTGAAAATAAGCCAAAGTGCATTGCCAGCACAAAATGACTTTGTAAACATGAAATAGTATTAAAATGATACTTAATGATTACCAATGCGAAATAAATTGTTTGGAGGAAAATACCTACCAAGTTGGGATAGCATCAGACTGTCCTGTGAAATAATTATGATTTAAATAACTGTTCTACTAACTAAATGCAAGTTCAAAACTGAACTCTAGAAACCGGCAATAAAGCCCTGCGTTTCCTACCTCAGTCAGGGACAGCTATTCCTAAAAAAAAAAAGTTCCATAGCTTTATTTCTATGATTTTCAAGTTTCTTCTTTCCATTCTTCTGAATCCCAAATACAGACTTAATCTGGCTTGATGGAAAGAAAATATATGCATTTTAATTATTGAATGAGGCTGCTTTAGAAAAAAGGCATTTAAATTCCAAGACTCTTTTTTTTTATTATGGCTGTCCTTTGGCAATCTATTTAAATTCTCTGCACTCCAGTTCTTCATTTATAAAATGAAGAAAAAATATGGATGGCTCTGTGGATTAAAGTAGATAATGTATGAAAAGCCCTTAACACAGTGTCAGAGTGTGATAAGTACACCCAGTAAATAATAGATATTATTATTTGAATTAGCATTATTTCTCAGAGCTTCTCTATTAATGGCTGACTCTATTTGGCTCTAATTTAACCACTGTCATGGAGAAAAATACAAATATGACAGACAATAGAAAATAATCTACTCAAATGAAGGACCAAGAACTATAAAGAATCTATAAAGAGGTATGCATAAAAGTTATGTGAAAGAATATGGATGAGTAGTTAATCATGGTTTATATATAAACCTATTAAATAATGCCAAACCAAAATAGAGAAAAAAGGAGGAAAGAAAGGCAGAGGAAGGTGGAGGAGGAGGTAAAGGGTCATAAAGGAAAAGATCAATTTTGCAGAGAAATAGGACTCTTTTTTTAAAGTACTATGTAAAGAAAACTTTTCTCTCCTATTTGTTCTACAAAAAAAGAAAGCAAGTAATTAGGAATTAGAAAAAGATGTAATATTCTTCCTTTATACCTCTAGATGAAAGAATTTTTGTAAGTTGTGGTATAAATAAGAGGCAATGTAAGACAATGCCCAAGGAGGGTGACTTTATTGGCACAAATGAAGTTATCACTGAATTTCATATTTCAAGGAAGCCCTGGGCAATAGCTGTCAGAGCAATTCTCTAAAAAAAAAAAAAAAGAAAAGAAAAAAGAAACAATGATTCCATGACACAGGGCTTATTGATTATTGTGTTTAAGAGAGAGGGAGGGCAGGACTTCACAAATTGAAAGCTGTTAACTCTATTGAATTCAGTCCATAAAATATTTGTAGAGATTTTATTGCAAAGACAAATGGTTATATCCACTAGAATGATATGTGAGGGTCCAAATCTATGCACTAAAATAATGATGGCTGACTGCCTAGCCTTTTCCATAGAATTAGTGGACCACACTAAATGGGCAAGATGGTTCAGTTTCCTGCTAGATATGCATGAGGAAAATGTCTTAAACTCGAGGCATTTAGACTCCAACATGGTACACAGCCAAGCTATTGCTCTATAGAAGTCTCTAGATTTCTATAACATATCTGAACCCAGAGAAAAGTACATGGGTAAGAACAAAGCCTTTCAATCCAACTTAATTCAAATCCAAATCATCAAAATCCATTTAATAAATGCTTATTGAACACCTAATATGTCATGCCTTTTGCTAGAAACTCAGAACACAATGGTGGATAAGACAAGACATTCATTGTTTATAGCTTATTTTAGTTTTCTGAAGGAAAGAAATAATGAGGAATTTTCAGTACAACATGACATGTTCTATGACAGAGTTGCTCACAGAGTGTTTGGGGTTCACAGAGCAAGAGTATTAAATCCAGTTTTGTGGGTCAGAAAGACTTTTCTGGTGTAAAAATATCTAGACTGGAACCAAAAGTTTGAGGAGTGAAGTACACTAGATTGAAGAGTGAATCAGAGAGGAGGGTGTTCCTGGCAGAGAGTTGCATGCATGAAGGCCTGGAAGTGAGAAAGAGCAAGGCCTGTAAAAGAACAGAAGTTAATTTGGTATGCTTGAGCATAACCACAGCAGGGAGCTGTAGTATGGGACATGGATAGGGAAGAAGCATGGTACAGATCATATGGGGAATTTTGAAAGGCATTAGGCTTTAACCTAAGGTCTATGAATAACCAGAGAAGTTCTCAGAATTGAATTCAAGTAAGAGATGATGGTCAATATATATATATATATATATCAAAATGCTAACACCCATAATCTCTTACTTGAATTCATATATATATATTTGAGTATGTGCATATACATGGGCATGTGTGGGTATATGTGCAATCTCCCCTTAAACCCTTAAAATCACCCTTTACCCATATGTCTTGAAATATTTTATTTCTTCACAATATTTTGTGGTTGCCATATAGACTCAGAATACAATTACTATGAGAAAAAGTATGATATTGCCCACAACAAATTCTGACCTACAGACAAAACATTTTTAAGTTAAATTTATAAAGTCAGGCCTATGGACTTCCCTCAAGTAAATGATTTTAAAATCTTTTTAGGGTATATACACCTTGCTACCAAAGAGTAAGTATCATCTGTTTTGAGCCTACAATTTTATGGTTTATGAAATTCAATTCAACAAATTTATTGGCCATTTAATGTGGGCCAGATGTGGTATGGGGAAAGGCGATACAAATATGAACAAGGTTGAATTTCCATTGCCCTTATTCATCACATTGTAGGGAAGAAAAAGCAACCACAAAACTGCTACAGCTGAAAGTTTCAAAACAGAGATGCAAAGAGCATGTCATGAAATTGTGATGGAAGGGCATGTAAGAGGGAACCAAGAAAAGAGGCATGAAAGAGGGAACATTGGAAATGAGTCACAGTAAGGTATATCTGGACATGATGGAATTCTTCAGATGACCAATTATCTTTGCAGCCCAAGACTGAGGGTTTTGCCACAATGAAGGACTTGTACTGCTAAAACCCGAGAGTCCCAGGCAAAACAGAATGGCTGTTTCCCCTAGGTGGAGAGAACAACATAAACAAAGTGATAGGGGCAAAAATGCAATGGGTCATGTATTACAGGAATGATGAACAGAATTTCACTGGTGTGGAGGACCTGTTTTCCAAATGAAAGCTTTTATGTCACTATCTAGATGCAGATAAAGGAAAACAGAGGAGGGAGAGACTAAAGGAGACCCCACCCACTTAACATTTCCATGGAACCATGACATTTCCATGGAACACCTGCCTCTCCACAGACCACAGACAGAAAAAGATTTTCCTAAGTATGGTAAATGGAATTATTTAAAGAATTCTATGTGCAAAATAGTTTGGAAAATGCTGGATTTTACTAAGAAAAACAGTATTCTTTCTTTGCTTTTGTGTTTTAGTTTATTTTGTTTGGTTTTGGGGCTTTTTTTTTTTTTTTTTTTTAATGTAGGGATCCTCAAAGCTTTTAGTGTATCTGCATGCACCATAAAGCTCCAAAGCAGATTCACATACAGGCTGATGTTATGAAACCATGGATGCTTTCTTTCTCTCCTTCTCTCTCCTTCTCCCACTCTCACTCTCTCGCTCTTTCTCCCTCTCGCTCCACCTCTCTCTCTGCCCCGTGCCTGAATATTTTATAAAAGTAGCATTTGGTAAAGTTTCTCCAGAGCTTACTTTGCTTCTTAAAGTTATGGTCTGCAGATCAAGAGCATCAGCATCGTAGAACTTATTAGATGCAAAGCTATAACATTCAACCAAGGTATAGCAAATCATTAAACCTTCAGAAGCTCTGCCCAGAATGGTGGGTAGAAAATTTTTTGTCTGTAGAGGGCCATAAGGTAAATATTTGTGGATTTGCAGGGCCATACACTCCCTATCATATCGACTCAGTTCTACCATTTTAGCTTGAAAACAGCCTTAGTCATTATGTAAATGAATGGCTTTGGCTGTGTTCTAATACTACCATATTTACCAAAGCATGTTGCAGCCCAAGGTTGAATCTAGGTAATTTGCCAGCCTCTGCCCTGAAGGATAGAATATGTATAGAAGAAAAATAAGGGCCAAAAAGGAGACGTTTATGAGTAATTCGTTATAAAGTGGCCACAGAAAGCAGCTTCCAAAGGAGTATGATAAATCCTTCAGTCTAATGTTGCAGCACTTAGGATAAAGAGATTCTAGAGATGGGGTACTAGTATGGAGGCTATTATAGTATGTTGGGACCTAAGTATCATGGGCTGAATTGAGTGATGGCAGTGTAAACATAAATATGAGAATACAAGAGAAATCCCACAAATGGAAGCCTCTGACTGGATATAGGGTTAAGTAAAAATTACTGGACATAGGGGGTCAGAGCTCCCTTTTAGGACCTGGAAGAATAGGGGTACCATTGCCAAGGGTAGGTTTATCTGGAGAAAATGCTGGTATTGGAGGAAAAGAATTATTTGTTATATGCTGAGTATAATTTGTTGATAATTTATCTAAGGAAAAAGTTTTGGGAAGCAGTTGAAAGTGGACCAGTGGACATGTGATATATTGGTGTCAAATACACAGAACTGGGAGTTATCTGTATAAAAGGGATAAGGCAGTAGAACCATATATGATCTACAAAGAATTGGGGTGAGGGGCAGAAGAGCACAAAGAAAGCTGAAGGAAACTTCCAGAAAAGCCTGCATTTAGAAGGAGATGGTAGAAAAGGCAGAAAAGTAAAAACGTTCAGGGGCACACAAACCGAAAAAGAAGCCAAATTCAAGATGAAAGAGGAAAACCAATACTAACTCCCAAAGACAATTAATCCATGCCAGGCAGCATGACTTTATATTTCTGGAGAAATACAGAGCATCACATCACCCTCATTTGCTCACAGTGATATAAGTGGCCTTTTATATTAAAAAAAAAAAACCTGACCATTAACTGACCACTTATTTTCCTTGCAATTTATCAACAGTGTTCAGAATATTGGACCTAAGGGGAGAATAAAAAAGAGGTAAAAGGCAGTATGATGGATAAGGATAGGAATAGCTTACATCACCATAGATATAAGGTATAAACATTGCTGAATAAATCTCTGTGTACTACCTCCAATCTCTAGGACAAGGAGATCTGCATTCTTCAACACATTTTTGGAATTGAAAAAAATTAGAATAAAGGCAATATTTTCTGTATAGAATTTATTAGAGTTTTAATTTAAAATTTGCCTTTTGATCAGGTGAGCTAAGAAACTTCATATTATAAATGACCCGACCAAATTTTTTGCTAAATATTTTCTTTTTCTGAGCAACATTATACAGTGTACATATAAATTAATAGCTGTGGCTAATCAAAACTGAGTTACTAAGATTGGAGCATGAGCTTTCTTGGTTGAGATTTTTAAATCAGCTATTATAAATAGCCGAACTCTCCTTTTCTTTGTTTTTTGTGTGCAGATACAACATTACACTGCAGTTCACAGTTGTACCCTAGTTTCACTATAGAGACTGAGAAAAAAATAACAGCTTTAAAAATAGCTAATATTAATTTAGAGCTTACCATGTAGCAGGGACCTGTCTACGAGCTTTATATGTATTAACTTATATAAAACATTAATTTTTCAGATAGTGATTATTATATAGAAATCTTGAAGATCACAAAATTGCTGATTGTCTTAATTTTTCTTTTCCATGCTATTCTGGAGCTGTTCTGTTGGTTCAGCCAAGTAATTTGAGACAAGAGGCCTGCATTTGCTCAACAGATACTGGACAATAATACAAATGTTTGCTACATACGTTGATCAATTCAGGTCTGTGGAGCACAAAGGTAATTGGCCAGATCTGCTTAAGAATTCATTATGTTCATTTTTCTATTCTTCTGATTCACAGACAACAGTTGCACCTTCTAAGGGTATGGAAAGATGACCAGAAATATCCATCTAAGTGAGTGATAGAAAATGCATAGAATTTAGTTTTCCTCTTAACCTGTGCTCGGTAATAGGTTGCTCAGTGCTGATAAGCTTCAGAAGCCTCTTCAGTGGAAAGTTACCCTGAGAGGTAGAGCTGAGTTTAACAAATATACCTAGGGCTGCCAGTGGATGGAATTTTCAACTATTATCTGCCTACCATTACTTTAAATAGCTTAAAATATTTATTCAGTTTGCATTTTATGTTTATAACCAGACCCTACCTCAACCTTCCTTTGTGTTCCTTTATCTTGCTAAGGTCAGCGAGTAAGCATCATTGCCTCCATTCCTCAGAGTGCATACAACCTTGGTTACTGGTTTCCTTTACTTCTGCATGCACATATATAAAAACCTTGTAGTTGGCAAAAATAAACTTTTGCAAAACATCACTGATCCCAAAATAAATTTCAGGTGGTCTCTGCCTCTATATGACTCTTTACATCTATGATCGAACATTTCCCAGGTGCCAGTTACTGACTAAACAAATAGAAATAACATTCAGATGATGTCTTTTCAGATTTAATTAATTCATAGTGGCAAATAAAAAAATGTATGTTTAGACGATCAGTTTCAATTTATACAGAACTTCGCTCCTCAAACGTATTAAAGATAGAAAACAAAAACAAATGGTGTATGGATAATAAATGCAATTTTGATCCTTCTATATACTAAACTGGAAGAGAAAGTCAATTTTCTCCATAAATCATGACATAGAATATAATACCTATAATTTTTTGTTTTCTTTAAAGATTAGAAGAAGGGAAACCAACATTAAAGGGTTGAGTGCTACACTAGAGGTATTTGCAGATATTAGCTCACTTATTGCTCACATAAATTTTATAAGGTCGGCATTATAATCCCCATTTTACAAACCAGAAGAGTGAGTTTCAAAGAAGTGAAATAACTCATTCAAATTCAGAAAGCTGGTAAATAGCATAGATGGAATTTAAACCTCAGTCTTCTGGCCTCATCTTTCCACTTTGCATTCTTCCTATAGGAAACAATGTTGGATATGCAGGGTTTGTATATTTAAAGAAAGGATATTGAGGGAAGAGTGATAAAGAGTTAAAGATGGAGAGTAGAGGAACATAAAGCAAAAAGTATGACCTTGAGCAAACAATATATTCATTTTCCACTTTCTGAACTATTTAAGTACAAACTAATCTCATTGGTACCGTGGGCAAAATTTAGTTTGGATGATTACAAAAAATGTTTCTGTGGGGACTGAGTGAGACAGCTGCTTTAATTCTAAACTGTTTTCTACTATTTCTATTTGGTGGCAGATATTAGAAAAGTTAAGTATACAGCAGTCACTGACTTCAAATTAAGTGGTAATGAATGCAGATTTCCATGAAGATTCCACGAGTTAGTAATTACAGTTTTATTGCAATTCGAAATGGTGAAATAAACTCAGTCTCCACTGTCCCATACATGTAATTGATGAGTTAATTTGTCTTCAGCACTCTCGCTGTTCTAATATTTCTCCATTGATGCCATGAAAATTAATAGGATGCAAAATGTATAAAATTATACCCACTAAAAAAAAAACTGTACAGTACCAGGGAGGCATATTTATTTCATCTGTAGATGGTACAGGGTCACCATTTTTTCCCCTTTCCCAGTGACATTTTCAGATTTGACATTCTGTGACATTTTCAGTTTAATATTGCTAATACTCTGGCTGCAGAATTAAAAGTATACCCTGAGGAAGGGTTGAATGTAGAGATCTCAGGAGTGTATTACCATTGTTTTTTACTTCTAGCAAATGTTTATATGTAAACAATAGACGCACTAAGAATCAGGGACATCTCTTTTTTTCCCTCCATTTTTTTGGGGGTGGGGGTTGATTCTAGTTTCCCACAGGTTGCTCTTTACTGGAATTCTAATGTATGAAGAACTAAGGTGAGGACCTACCAGCATGTCACTTAGGAACAAAACGATAAATGTCTAATGTAGAGGTTGAGTGAAAGGTGTTAGAGATACAAGAGGTGAGGCATTGTTGTCTAGCTAGAGACAGCTGAAGAAAGGTCTCTATAATTATGATTCAGGAGCCACAGGAGTTCCTACGTTATATATCCTACCTGATGAATAAGCCACAACGTTAATTGAATGTTGATGCTCACTGACATTTATATAGGGTTCTGTTTGATGAGTGAAAGGTTAGTTTCATTATTCTAAAGTGTAGTTGATAAAGACGCTCTATCCTACTGTCCCTTGGCAATTCCCGTGGATTCCTATCTCATTGCAAAAATGCTGCTCCTCTCTTCCCCAGCCCGCTCACTGTTGTCTTCACTTCCTCTGTGAGCAGTACAATTTCCCATTGGGATGGGGTGGAGACGAGCCTTGTAAGATGCAATCATTACCACTGAGTAAGGAAATATGCATAATATTTCATCTATGGTATATAGGCCTGTTTTTAATTTTCCAAGGCCAACTAAGATTTTTCACCTAGAATTAATGCATTCTACCTTTTCCCACCATCATTACCCCATGGTCCCTTTGAAGAATTCAACCCCTCCTTGTCTCCAAATATGGACATTTATATGAATGATATGTGGACTTGAGATGGATACAAAGAACCTGGGATCCACTCAGAGGATAAGTGAAATCCTCCAAATGAAGTAACAAAAATGAGACAGATTTTGGAATAAGAGTTTGCATCAAATACATTTTGATATTAGTTAGATGAGGAATTTCTGGCTTGCCTGAGTGTTTTCCTTTAGGGTACACACAGTACACCTTGGTTCAGATACAAAACCTCTCAGGCAGAAGCTTATGCCAAAAGCTGAGCTCTATCCCCCAGAACTTCTGAGAGCCAAACAATAACATAAAAAGACTGCAGCCTTGGAGGGACTTAAAGGCATCTTATTCTGCTGAAATTTCAGATTATAAAAAGTCATATAAACAAAGCAGTGGCCTTTCAGTCTGCTAAATGAGGTGTCTTGATGATCAGGTCATAAGGTTGCAACCAAAGATTTATGGAGACGGGTGCAGATGAGAACGTGTTATGACATGTAACTGTTGTAAATGAGAGTTTAATATTACTAATGCTTTCATATATGAGAAATATCATGTATGGAGCTCACTATTAGTTTTCTTTGCTGCATAGTTTTTGTTACTTTGTTGTTTTTAATGGTCAAGTTATGTGCTTTGCAGAGAATAGGTTGGAAAATCAACCATTTTCTTCTTGTTGTTTTTAAAAATATTTTTATTGAGAAGTCTTCACATACATTCAGTCCATACATGGTATACAATCAGTGGCTCAAAATATCATCACATAGTTGTGTATTCATCACCACGATCATTTTAGAACATTTGCATCACTCCAGAAAAAGAAATTAAAAAAAAAAACTCATACATCCCATACCTCTTACTCCTTCCTTTCATTGACCACTAGTATTTAAATTTCACCCTTTATCCCCCCCCATTATTTATTTTTTATCCTTTTCTTTTTTATTCATCTGTCCATACCCTGGATAAAGGAGCATCAGACACAGGTTTTCACAATCACACGGTTCTATTGTAAAAGCTATATAGTTATATAATCATCTTCAGGAATCAAGGCTACTAGAACACAGCTCAACAGTTTCAGGTATTTCCCTCCAGTCACTCCAATGCACCATAAGCTAAAAAGGGATATCTATATAATGCATAAGAAAAACCTCCAGACTAACCTCTTGACTCTGAAATCTCTCAGCCACTGAAAATTTATTTTGTCTCATTTCTCTCTTCCCCCTTCTGGTCAAGAAGCCTTTCTCAGTCCCATGATGTCGGGTCCCAGCTCATCCTGGAAGTCCTGTCCCACGTTGCCAGGGAGATTTACACCCTGGGGGTCATGTCCCACGTAGTGGGGGAGGGCAGTGAGTTCTCTTCTTGTGTTTTTAGTAAGTATCCAATGTGAATAATAGCTGGATCTCTGCCCCCTCCACAATCCAGCATTTGTCTTTTGTCTTCCTCACTTTTTATGTAGGCTAAATATAATCTAATAGCACATATACACCCATCTATTTTCATTATTTGGGAATTGATTTTTCTCTTACACCTATTTAAGAGGTATTCAGTATTAAGCTGCTTAAATAATACATTCCTTAAACATAGACTTCTTATAAGAAAATATCTCGGGGTTCCCACTTTATTACTGTTCTGATATGCAAGAGACAGTTGGAGGACTTGTATGTAAGATTTAGGAGTGACCAACTTAGGACATAAAATCCTTCTTTTTTATCTGTATTATGACACAGAGGTTATTATGTGAAGGTTTGCCCCAATTCATGCCATGGTCATATATGATTACACTATGCACATGGCTTATATTAAGCAAATGTATATTCATTTAGATACAAACACAATATGCTCATTGTTGTTATGGACATTGGAATTAGCAGTTATGTAGACCAGGGAAGGATTGCCTAGCAAACTAGCAAGTTGATTATCTACCCTACCTAATAGAATGATATTTTTTGTATTTGTTTTTTTTTTAATTTTCTCTTTTTATTTACAGTACAGAGAAAAATTAACAAGAAGAGAATAAAGTTTCTTTGAAAAGCATTATTCAGGTATGGCACCAGGTAGATAAGTGTTGGTAATTATAAGCAGAGGGAACATTTATTGAGGGTCATTTGTATAGCAAAGCACTGTATTATTTGGTCCTAAATCAGTTATGCTCAAGAACAAAATGTTGGTTTCTTTACTTATTTGCTTAATTTTTTTCTTGAGGTCCCTGATATGCTGAAGAGAGTGGGGTATTTATGGAAGACAAATAGGTAAGAATGAACAGCTTTGTAAATCTAAACAGGAAAAATATATCTGTAGCTTCTAATATGTCTATGTAAAGACATATACATACAGGTGTTTTATAAGCATACTATATGCAGGGTAGGGCCATTTTTTTAACATTAAAATAAATTACTTTGACATGGATATCTGGATTCCCACCCCCTCCACTTTCTACTTTTTTCTTCCTCTATATTCTCTGGTATAGTTGTGTATTTTATGCTCACAGAGGGGTCACTGTTATGAGGCATTGAAGAATAAAACATGATTCTTTGTCTCAAGTTTATAATCCAGAGTGATCATCCAAAATAAAACAACACACAGTAGAAGAAGGTTAACCCAGAGGCACAGAGAGCTAAGGAGGGAAATGATTCAGAAGAGAAATGGAATTGAATCTGTGTTGAATGATGAGTAAGAAGGGAAGTCAAGAGGAGAGAAAAACTGTGAGCCAAAACAAAGGTTATACAATGTCTAAAGCTTCATAGCGTAAATAACTGCTTTGTAAGCTGTTTCCAAGTTTTTTTTAGATTTAGATAATCTGTAAATCTAAACAAAGGCATAAAATGTAAATAATGAATACAAACAATATTTGGCCATGGATTTAGAGAACAGAAAAATCTCAAGATTTTTTTAGGCAAGAATAAAAGCATAAGAAGTAGGTGACAGAGCACAAAGAGGAAGAAGTTAATAAAGGCAGAAGGTGGAAGGTAAGTGGTAAAAGAAAGTAGAACATAGAATATGTTGGATGGCAAGATAATGCCATTATCTTTATATCCACTCTTCTCTTTCCATGCTTTGTAAGTAACTGAGTTCAAAATGTATTATATCAGCAAAATGTGTGATTAAGGCAAATATATTCCAAGGAAGAGAAACACAGACTAAGAAATTATAGAAGTAATGGAAGTGAGAGAATAACAAAATCTTAGGAATAAAGATAAACTTCCAAAGGTAAAATGTTCTCGTTAGGGTACTAAAAATTAAGAGTTATTAGGAAAAAATCCAATCTATCATTCCGACATATGGGTATGAAAAGTTTGAGACCTTATATTAGTACTAAAACTGATGGCATTTGTGGGAAAAGAATGAATAAGAAAAAAAGTATTTAGTGAGAGAAGCCATGTTACTTCTACTTCAATTGAACCTCATTTCCAGCAAGAATAAAAATATTAACAATACTTTTTAAATTGTGAAGGCAGAAATTATGAATAATTAGCATATTAATGATTGTCTCAATAGTTATCAAATAAATGTTATTATGGAAATAATATCAGATGTTATTTTTCGCATTTCAACCAGGCAAATATTTCTTTTGTAATGCATCTACCCAGTGATGGTAAGGATAGGCACTCATGCCACTACAATGAAAATAATCTTTCAAAGAACAAAATATATCCTACACCGTAAAAACTTCAGTTTTTTCCAGAAATATGCCATATATGTGATTGAGAGCATTTATCTTTCTCATGAGAAAAAAAATAATGAAACAAAAGGAAATTAATTAAACAAAAACATTAGTGTATAAAAAATAGAATATTATATGGCTAAATATGAATAATATCTAGTTATGTGAAAGAATATATACGACAAATTTAAATGATAAAAATAGCTTCAATAATTTGACATCAACTATATTCACTATAAAGATATACTCATTATACACACACATACACAATGTCAATATACAAAACTGAATTTCAACATTTCAGCAACAAATATTCAGAAATAAAATTTAAAAATGCATCATTCATAATAGCATAAAACTATCAAATAGCTAAGAATATGCAAATACCTCTACAAGGAAAATTATGAAGCATTATTGAGAAAATAAATAAGACCTAAATAAACAGAAGGATGAACTCTGTTTATTGAAAGAAGATCAGTACTCTAAAGATATAAATTCCCAAGTAATCTGTATATTTAATCTCAATCAGAATCTCAACAGGCTTTGCATGTATTTGTGAGTGTGTTTGTATATTGGCAAGTGGATTTCTAAATTTATTTGGAATTATCAGGCCCAGAATAGCCAGGAAACTCTTTAGGAGGAAGTACCAGATATTGCAACTTATTGTACATAACAATAGTTACGAAAGTATGATATTTAGGAAGATACAGACAAATAGGACAGCAGAGTAAATTAGAAAGTCTAGAAACAAACTCATGCAATTATGGATATCCATTGTTGATGTGAGTGAAAAATGGTTCAACCACTTTGGCAAACTGTTTGACTTCTAGTCATATTGAAGGTGTGCATACTTCTGGTTATATAACCAAGAGATTTTGTGCAAATGTCACCATAGGCCATAAACAGGAATATTCATTGTAGCATTATTTGTAAGGGCCCAAAACAAGAAACAATCCAGATGCTCACAAACAGTAAAAATGATTTTTTAATGGTGGTATAATCATACAAAGGAATATTATACATTCATGACAATAAAAATATAGCTATGTGTGAAATAATGAAAATCTTACAAAAGAGCAAAATGAAGCGAGACACAAAGGAACACATATTGTATGATTCCATTTAAACCTAGGTTGAAAGATAGGCAAAATTAAGTTGTAGTGTTTAGCGCGCCTATTTAGGTGATGGGATTATAAACAAAGCTGAGCAGTTGATTCACCTCAGTAAGGGGAGACATGGGATGTGACCAAGAAGAGATTTGAGGGAACCTTCTCCATCTTAATGTGATCGGTCATAATGGGTTCTGGATGTGTGACAAATTATGGAGCTATACATTTTTGTTTAATGGTGTTATATTTCTATTATATCCTGTTATATTTCACTGTATAAAAAGTAATTGTGGAAAATATGGGCTATTAGATTCAAATGAATGTCAAAAGAATGTCGAACAGTATCTAAACAACATATAGAACATTCACTCTGTTTTTGCTAAAACCTTATGTCATATTTTATGACTGGCCCTCCTGGCTATTAAGCAGACTGCAAGACACCAGGAGGAATTTATTGAAACCTGAAAAACACTAAAGATCTAAAATAGCATCAATTTTTCTCCAGGAATAGAGATAGATTTCAAAGAAAGTGGGAAGGAAGATTTTAAATGTCTTTTATTGCTGCTACTGCTATTGCTTGCCTTCAATTTCTTAATTGTGACAAAATCTCCCTTTGGTAAGTTTCAAAAAGGTGATTTTAGAATTTCCTGACTCTTTTTCGGTATAATTTCATCCCCAAAGCAACTTAAAGTGGGAGACTCCTATTCCTGGTTTCCTGAGGAGGTGTAGGCCCCGAGATTACCCACTCAGGTGATCCCTGTAGGGCTCTTACCCTGCACAGAAACATATGACTCTTCAGGCTCTAGATGTCATCAAAGGGGATGGGACAAGTTATGAACAGAGAAGTGGTTAAAGAAATGGTGTATTATGCTGTCACTTGGCAAATTCACTTTATCACCTACCTCCTCTGTCAACGTAAAAAGTTTATAGCAACTCAGATCTTCTACCCCATTCTTGCTTCTCGGCCTCATCCTTTCTGAGACTGCTTCTAAAAATCATTGTCTGTCTAGTAGAAGTCCAAGACTTTTCACCACTCATCCTTTACACCACCAGTCTCCTCAAACAGCTGTTCAGATATATCATGCTGCTTCCTAAATGAAGACAGGCCAAAGAATTTTATGCACAAACTATTAGGCTGCTCCCGATGCAGAAAGATTAATTAACACTGCCCTTATCTAAGAAGAGGGAAAAAAAAAAAGACTAGAAAGCCACAGCTTTCAGTTAATTAGAATAAAATAAGAGCAAAAAATATATTTGTGCATACTATCTGATGTGATGTTTATTACAGTGTGGGAGGAAGTACAAAAACAGAAGCCAATCACAGACAGCCAAACATACTGAACCCTTTGCGTCATAATAATAGAAATCATTTTAGATGAAGTGGAATGATGTGTGACTTAAATTTACAACCCCCTAGCTCCACACTATATTATGAAACAATAGGAGGGTAAGGTCAAGCTAAGAATGCCTTCATTTGTTTAACAACCAGAAGTATGCTCCTCTCTTAAGCGTCGCCCTATGGAGGGTTAAGCTGATCTGCTGTGCTGAGCAAACAGAGGGCTGCTCAGGAACAGCAGCTGCTGGGGACCTGGGAAAGTTGTTTTCTGTTAATAGATACCATTTTCCATTTTTATTTCTTCTGCTGTGCAAACTCCTAAAGAAATGATGCATTGCATGGAAATTCATCCACAGCTGAGAGCAAAAATAAGGGAAGAAAAACAAAATCATAAAAGACATTAAAAGGTACATTTCAGAAAGCAAGTTTACTCAGTTTCTTGGGCAATGACGCATTCATGGTTTCAATTTTAACGGGGAGACAGATAACATGAAAGCAAAGTCATTCCCAGGGAAAAGATACGCTTAACATGGCTAAGAAAAGTTGGTTATCTTCAAACTTTTCCCTTAAGAAAAAGGGTAATGGTGTAGTTGTGGGTTTCAGTTGTCTCCTGAGAGAATTGGCATTTTTGCAGCTTGTGTGTGGAGGCAGGCATTTGTTATACTATTTGGGATGAAAGGGCATATGCGATAAAGCAGCGGGAAGTCTGTATGGAAATCACCACCCAGAGCTGAGCGTGCTTTGTTACACTGCAGTGCTTCCACGGAGGGGCACCGGACAATAACGATGAGCCTTATTTTGAGACACTAGTGGCTACGGTCAAAACAACTTCTCGCTGAACCAGAATTGGGACTCTGAAAGTGCATCGTTTTTAATGTTTACATATAGCCAGACGCCTGACATGTTATTATACCATGTTGATCTTGAGAACTCCTCATCTAAGCACCCCCTTTTTTTTGCCAAAGGAATGAGGTTGATGAAATTTCCAGACTTTAAAGCATTTTCCGTGCACCTAGCTAACCAATGCATAATGATTTGGAATTCATTGATCTCAGCAAAGCTCAAACATAAAATGAAGAATGGTAAAATACCTCCTTCAATCTTTGGTGGAAATCTTTCAAGTACATAGGTGACCTTCTTCTCTTTTTATTCAACTAAAAGCACTTTAAGGACATGTGCATGTATGCCATAAAGTGCTAACTAGAAGTCATGGATTTTCAAATTGGTTTTGCTTATATTGGATCTGAAAAACCAGAAATATTGCTGAGGCAAACATCCACTATATGGAGCTTTTAAAAGTACATATTTTCTAGATGAATAAAGATCCCTATTACAGGAAAGTATATAGGTTTTGTTTATATAAATAATTAGAACTACTTCTCTGAAAGCCCTTGGTTGAATCTACTTTATTTGCCTTCATTTGTGTACCTGGGTCAACTGGGTTAATTTCGTTTATATATATTTTTTAATTTTGTTTATTCCACATGAAAGCTCTTAATAACAGACAGCTGATGTTTGTGGAAATCTTATTATGTGGCGGATACTGTGCTAGGAATTTTATATGCGTTATCCCAACAAATCTCCACATCAACCCAATAAGTATATTATCCCTCACTTTAGAGAGGCTAATTTCCCAAGATCAGACAAATAGGCAGTGGTAGAACTGGGATTTGAAGCTGGATTAATTTGATTCTAGAGCCTGTGTTCTTAAACTGCACTCTCTATAGACAATTATGTTAAGAGACAAAGAGCTCTTATCATTGCACAAACTTCATGGGAAGACACTGCACTGGGAGGTGGGTGACTCAAAGCCCAATGTGATACATTGAGCCTCACGTCAGTCAGACAACTATACTGCACTGAGGACACCCTCTGCTCCAGGAAGAAGGTCAGGGAAGTTTGTAGTGAGAACAAGTATCTGTTTGCAATAATCAACTATTTCTTTGCAAACAACATTAGAATGTTTATTGTTCTAGAAATTAGGTGAAGTGCCAAAGATGGGAAATTATTGATGGGTGGTCCCAAGATTGTCTAGTCTTGGCACAGATTGTGAATCCCTTAAGCTTTCAATGATATTCTAATTTTTCACTTGACACATATAGAATCTCCAAAAAACCAAACCCACATTACTAAAAGTGGTAGAATATCTTCATGAATTCTCTTCATGGAAGAGAAATGACAGGGAATCAAATGGCTATCAGAGAGAAATTTTTGGCTCTCTGCTCCACATCTTCTGTACTATCTACTTTTATAGTCTTTTTTTAGAATTAAAATTTTGTATTTTCAAAGTACCACCATATTATTTCAATATGTCATACCTAAAAACAAGAAAGAAAAATAACCTATCTTAAAAAGAACTGAAGAAAAAAAAAAGAACTGCAAAGCCAATTACATGAACTACACAGATTTTATTTTCTGTGCTGGGTATTGGTATCACCCTTCTATTTATAAAGAGTATTTAGTTAACTAGAAAATCTCCTTTCCAAAGAGCCATGGTTCTCATTTTTAACATTTAAGAGAAGTAAAAACACATGCAGGAAGGTCCACAATTTATAGGTGCACAGCTCAGTGATTTATCAGAAAGGATATATAGCTGTGCAATTGCCACACAGGTCAAGAAATTACATACCACTCATATCCTAGAACATCTTGCTGGATAACCACTATTTTGACTACTGACTCATGGATTAACTTTGTTGATTAAAAATGTTTATGTAAATGAATTTATGCCATAGATATTCATTTGTTGTGTCTGCCTCTCTTAGCTTAGTATTGTGGGATATTCCAGTGTGGTACTGCACACCGCTCTAGTTCATTCATTTGAATTGCCATTTGGTATTCCACTTCCATGAACATACCAAAATCCCTTTATTCATTCTACTGTTGATAGAGAATCTGTTATTTCCAATTTGGGGATATTATAAAAAATGCTGATATAAATGTTATTATAATGTCTTTGGCAATCAAGACATTATAATCAAGAATTAAGGTTCACAGAAAAAGAAGGAAATCTGCTGGTCATAGGGAAATTGTTTATATGACTTCAGTTTATAATGCCAAAGAGTTTTCCAAGATACTTGCACCAATTTATACTTCCACTAGCAGTGTATGAGAGATCCAGTTGTTTCATAAACTCACCAACACTTAGCATTGTCAGTCTTTTTAATGAAGTTTAAATTGTATACTATTTACTTTTTAATGAGTATAAATAAAAACAGGAAGTTAGAGTTAGCATTTGAATGCATGAATTTACAGAGATGATTGCCATCATAAAGCAATAAGCCTTAGCCCTTGTAAGTAAAGATTTGAGAATCCAGCGCTGAGTTTGACACCTGTCTCTTCTGCTTACCATCTTTGTGATGGTCAGTACAGTTCTGAGCCTCTCTAAGCCTTAGTATCCTCATCTGGAAAATGGGAATGGTACCTAAAGGAGCTGTTATGGATTAAGAAGCTATGTACATAAAGTGCTTATCATAGTATCGGAAAATGGAAATCATTCCAAATATTACTGCCAAAAATATTCTATTTACTGAAATCACTCAAAGAAAATTGAAGTATTATAAGTGCCATATAATTCTAATTTGTAAAAACAATGATAAGGGGGAATCTTAATATTTTTTCTTATCCTTGGAAGTGAAATGTATTAGCCACAGATTTAAACAAGCTAAGAAATATAGAACGGTATTCAAACAAGACTGAGAGCAGGGGTTCTGGAGTCAGACTACAAGGATTGAGCCTGAATTTCACCACTTACAAACTGGATAATATTAGACAAGTTATTTGACCACTGTCTGCCATGTATCTTCTCATCTGTATAAGAGATAATAACACAATTTCTCTCATGGGGATTATGTGGACTATATGGTATAAATACTAGAAAAGCACTTAAAATCTGAGTGCATCATAAGCACCTAGACAGTTGAAGCTAATCCTATGCCTCCAAGAATTTACTCATTTCTAAAACTCTGGTGTGGGTAACAAAGGGTACTAATATGGTGCAGTGTTCAATACTATCCTGCAAGTATTGCTAAAAATGGGCATTATGAATGGGTATGTCCAACTTCTTGGCATAATAAGAGGGTAGATTAGGAAAGAAGCACTTCTTACTTTGTGATGCCAAAGAGGTATATGTCCTCCTTTTGCCAACAAGATTGGAATGTGAAGTCTTTTCCTTTGTTATCTTTTACTCATGATTTATAAATTCAGACCCATAGTTTAAAGGGACCCCCAACTTCCTTGGCCCATTTATTTGCCTACAAGTGGACACATATCAATATAAGATAGAATTTCTATTTCTTTCACATTGTCTATAAATATAACTCTTTCTTTACTAGATTGTAATTTGCTTGTTGCTATCTCTCCCCTCACCCAATATAGAGATTTAAAGAAACGTTCACATAACAAGTAATCAATATATGTTAACTGAATTGAATTCACTTATTAATATAATAAAGATTTATTGAACATCTACCATAGGAAAAGCACTGCGCTGGTTTGAAAGGATGTATGTCCCCTAGAAAAGCCATGTTTTAATCAAAATCCCATTCCATATTCAATACTGTATGTTTGAAACTATAATCAGATCATCTCCCCGGACGATGTGATTTAATCAAGAGTAATTGTTAAACTAGATTAGGTGATGACATAGCTCCACCCACTTGGGTGGGTCTTGATAAGTTTCTGGAGTCCTATAAAAGAGGAAATATTTTGGAGAATGGAGGAGATTCAGAGAGAGCAGAGAATACTGCAGCACCATGTAGCAGAGAGTTCACGAGCCAGTGGCCTTTGGAGATGAAGAAGAAAAACGCCTCCTGGGGAGCTTCATGAAACCAGAAGCCAGGAGAGAAAGCTACCAGATGACACTGTGCTTGCCATGTGCCCTTTCAGCTGAGAGAGAATCCCTGTGTTCGCCATGTGCCTTCTCACTTGAGAGAAAAACCCTGAACTTCATCGGCCTTCTTAAATCAAGATATCTTTCCTGCAATGGATACGTTTCATTGGACATTTCTATAGACTTGTTTTAATTGGGACATTTTCTCAGCCTTAGAACTGTAAACTAGCAACTTATTAAATTCCCCTTTTTAAAACCCATTCCATTTCTGGTATATTGCATTCTGGCAACTAGCAAACTAGAACAAGCACTATGTGAGATACTAAATTTATTTTGGAATTATGATTCCAGAAACTCTCAATAGTTCAATTGTTTGCTACTTTGTCTTTATGTTCAATCAAAATGAAATATCTCCAGCTTTAAGTTAAGCTAGTGTCCACATTGCGTAAACACAAAGTACAAATTAACAACTTCTCCCTGTTAAACAAAACAATGAACACTTAATACACTTCAACACCTATACCACACCCATTATTTTGATGCACAAGGCAAATAGAGAATTTTCTATAAATACCAGTGAATAGTATGGTAGTAACCACAACAATCAAAAGAGCATTAAAGAACCACTAAACTGCTGAGCTTTTACAAGTCTCCCACAGTTCCCCAAGCTTTTTTATTTTCCCAAAAGCTAGAGAACTGTATGTTGTCTAGATAAAACATCATACTTGGGTCTGTTTCATAATTCTGCACACATGAGTCCTAGGCAGCTCAAAACTGGCAGAAGACAAACTTCTGGGTCTGATGCATTGTTACTGTTCAATGAATGAAGATCCAAAAGATTGGTGAGGGTATTTGTGTTTCTATAAAAGCAGGATAAGGAAGGAATAGGTCAAGATTTTGCCCCCAAAACGTCTTTTTTCCTTCAGTTTTATTGCTATTCATCTCTGTATAACGAATAGTTTTAACGTAACTATTACATTATTAATGCATTAAAGGTATTTATTGACCATCTCTCTGTCCAAGTCACTGACCCAGGTGGGCACTGGAAGTGATACAAAGAGGGGTCCTATGATGTTTAAAAATAGTCACATTTGAGTGGGTAGATAAGGCATGAATTTAAATAACTCAAGTTTAAATAATTTAGTATATGGAAGAGACCACAGATAAGATGTTATGACAAATCAGAGAGATCATCTTTCACTAAGAGGAACCGGAAAGATTGTTTGGAAGAGAAAATCCTTCAACCTCGGTTAAGAAATAACATCCTAATAAAGTGTTTTCATACTCACTCCACTCCCTTTTCCTGACAATGTGGATGACTCTAGGCTTTCCTATACACGTCAGTCAGGAATTTTCTTTCCCCGAAATGATTATAAATGATGTTATGATTTGTGTGAAATTTAAATTTGACCCTGGTGCCCACTTTTCAAAGAAAAGTGTTTTTCACTTAAAAACTGTGCTTATGTTTGGTGACTGCTCACCCACAGTAAATGCACAAATGAGTGTACAGAACAAGACTATACTTGTGGAAAAATTACTTACTTAGCAATTAATGAGCCTAGTTTCATTGATGCCTGAGGCATTTGAAAATATGATGTATATAAATTGAGGCAATTTATTTAGAAAACACAAAATTGTTCACATGAATAAGATTTGTCACCAAATACCATTCACAATGATACTCCTGCAACATGCTTTACAATACAGTGGAATAGAAAATATCCATATAATAAAAACATCAGGAAAAATAAAGAATGATGAAAAAATATTTGCCCTAATGTTCAAAGCCCAAAAAGAAGTTAACAATTTTAAAAGTATGAAAAAGAAGGGTCCTATGTATGGTGATGTAATGAGGAAGGAACTGGGAATAATTTGTAGGGAAAGGCTTCCCCTAAACAATGTGTGCAATAATATTTAGTGAAGAAAAATCTTTTAATCATAGATGAGAAATATCCATGGATAGTGACAGTGTAGGGAAAAGAAGGATTACTGAGACCATTGCTTTGTAAATTCCTTAGTAACTTTTTACATGTATTTCAAAAATAAAATTAGGTTTTAGATTATCATTCATAATATTTAGTGTATTCATAATATCTAATGTAAATTCTAATGCGTATTGTTTTTCCCTCAAGGACAGCCCGTTCTTCCCAGAAGTTGTTATGAGACAGTTAAATTACATGGTGTAGCCCCTGTCCATAGCAACTAGGAACAGATGCTGTAGAATGCTTACTGGGAGTGAGTCATGGCTTTTTATGTTTATGTTTTTGTTTGTATGTTTGGTCATGTGGAAAAAAGAAAAAAACTTTTGCCATATTACTTAACTTGGGATTTGAACTCTTCTCACCAAAATCAATGTATTGATAAAACTTTATACTTACTGCAATAGCAGAGTGAAAAAGTCATTCCCAGACATTAGTCATATATTTTGTAATGTACATGTCAAATACATACTCATTTACTTAGAATCATAAGTCCTTAATTTCTAGCATTGTATGAATCTAGGGTCTAAGAAACCTGAACAGAAATAGCTAAAGCTCAAAATTTAGAGTTGGCACAATCTCTGAAATTTGAAATACTCCAAAGAATACCTGAGAGTTATCCTGGCCCGGATTTAAGAAAGGTATTTAACTATCACAGTTCATCAAAACAATATGGATAAGGTTGAAACATAGAGAGGGAGAAATAAGCAAACCCAAAATGAGGATGCTAAAAGCAAAGAACTAAGGTAAGAATATTGCACTAAGGCTGAACACATTTCTGTTTGTTACTTCTACATGAGGGTTTCACCAGTTCCTATTGTAGGCTGATGAAATAATATCAGTAACACATGGTTTAGATATTTATATATGAATTTTAATTTATTTAGTATGCATGCATAAAAAATACAAAGATATACACTCAAGAGACAGTGATTTAGAAAGGTAATATATGTCATTGGAAAGACCCTCAAACACTAAGTCACTATGTATTAAGAGGGAAATGTGGAAGTATGATTCATGGATCTCTGGTTTATTTGCAAGAAAATTACAAGGAAGAAGAAAGGGCTTACCCAAATATAGGCAAATGTAATCCCATCTGGTTATTGTTAAAATACTCAAACTTGTATTTTATGGTCGTTGCGTTACATATTACTGTGTGAATAGGTAAAGGCCCAGGATTCCTAGAAATTTGTACTTTTCTCTAGAAATAATTTGAATCTCACATACTTCTCTCTCATCTATACAAAAGTGAGTTAATTAGCTAATAAGTGAGTCTAGCAAAATACTTACTATCTAAATTGCTGAGTTTCTCTGTTGCTCTTGACAAGTCATCAATGGACCCAGTAGTGGTCATAAAGATTACCCTCATTTTTTTTTCCAAAATAATAATAATATCTGTAATTTTATTTCCAATTTAGGTGTTTAAAATTTAAATTCACAGAGACATTTTCCATAGCAGGGTATAATGGGTGGTGTGTTTTTTTTGTTTTGTTTACTTTTTATTGTATAATATATATACAAAGCAAATTTAAAAAAGCAACAGTTTTCAAAGCACTCTTCAACAAGTGGTTACAGGACAGATTCTAGAGTTTGGTATGGTAATATGATCATCTCAGATTTTTCCTTCTAGCTGCCCCAGAATATTGGAAGCTAGAAGGAATAAATATTTATTATCATAATTGACTTCTTTTTTCTTTTTTGTAAAAAATAACATATACGCAAAAAAGCAATAGATTTCAAAGCACAGCACAGCAATAAGTTGTAGAGCAGATTTCATAGTTTGGTATGGGTTGCAATTCCACAATTCTAGGTTTTTACTTCTAGCTACTCTAAGATACTGGAGACTAAAAGAAATCTAGATATAATTATTCAGCAATCATACTCATTTGTTAAACCCTACCTTTTCTGTAAAACTCCACCACCACCTTTGATTTTTTTATCCCTCTCTTTAGGGGTATTTGTGCTATGCCCATTCTAACATTTCATTTTGGAAGGGGCTGTCAATAATATGGAATAGGTAGATGGAACTAGTTGATGTTCTAGAGAGGCTGCCCTTCTGCATTTCAGAACTTATCTGGTCCAGGGACTTATCTGGAGGTTGTAAGTTTCTGGAAGGTTACTCTGCTGCATGGAATCTTATATATTGCCCTGAGTGTTCTCTAGGATTGGCTAGAATGGTTTTGGTTGGGGTTTGTCAAGTTATGATATGTATCAGTGTCTAACTGAAGCTTGCGTAAGAGTGACCTCCAGAGTAATATTTGAACTCTCTCAGCCACTGATACCTTATTTGTTACACTTCTTTCCCCATTTTGGTCAGGATGGTACTGTTAATATCACAGTGCCAGGGCCAGACTCATCCCTGGAAGTCATTTCCCACGCTTCCAGGGAATCTTTCCCCGCTAGATGTCATTTCCCACATAGGGGGTGGGGCAATGGTTTCACTTGTAGAGTTGGATTTAGAGAGAGTGAGGCCACATCTGAGCAACAAAAGAGGTCTTCCAGAGATAACTCTTAGGCATACCTATAGATACTCTAAACTTCTCCATTATATACATAAGCTTCACAAGAACAAGCCTCAAGATCAAGGGCTTGGCTTATTGATTTGGGTGTCCCCAGTTTTTGAACCAGAATCAGCGGTTTTCCTAGTGATAAAGTTTAACAGTTCCATATTTTTTCTCCCATCCTTCAAGGGACTTTGCAAATACTTTTTGATTATCTGCTCAATATATTCTAGGATGTATCCAGGCATTAAATTAAGCTATATTACCCTCAAATTTTTAGTTATATTTTATGTTAATGTTTTATATTACAGTATTATTTTAACATGGTATTTATTGATTTGCATATTTACACATGTTTTAAAGGGGGTATTGTTTAAAAACACTGAATGCTAAGAGTGGTTTGTGGGAGATGTAGGTGTATGAAATGGAAAGTCATATTTGTAGTCAAGAGTTTGGTGACTACAACTGGCTAACTAGGTGAGCAGCAATTTCATGGAATGTGGCTAAACCATTTCTAATCATTTTACATTTTATTCAGATTCTAAAACAGTATGGAATATGTGGAAATCGGTGACTAAGGAGCTGATGCAAGGAATCTATTTCAATTTTGTTCCTACTCCTCTTTGTGACTAAAAATCTGCGCAGATAATTTATCCTATATTATGAGTTCAAAACAATCTGCAAGAATAACTTGCTACTGGAAAAAAAAGGATAATATAGTAATACTGAAACTGAAAGCCTACCTCTCAATTTAATATCGGCACACTTGGATCTTTAGATCCAGAAGCAAATGATATATTAGAGTATCAGGGCAAAAAATGTTGACTCCAACATCTGCAGAACTTGATGGTCCATTTGAGTTTTCCTCACAGTCATCACACAAGCTTTTCATCATGCAGAAGCTGAGCAAAAGATATATCCAAACTTTACCATGGCTATGACAAAAAAGAAAGCCATTTTGCCAAGTTCTGTTCAACTTAGAAGAATTAGTTTTAAAATATGGGTGATATTTTCTATGGGTTCTGGCTATGCTATGCTTTTTCTTCTATAGCTCTTGTTTTCTTTTCTCCACTCAGTCTGTTAGGAAAAAAGAGGATCTCAGGGACGTGTGTGTGAGTGTGTGCATATGTGTGTGCGTGCCCTGCATGAAGGGCTGCTCCTGCACTATTCAGTGGTCACAGAAGTAGGCCCTGCAGGGCCATTCAAAGGTATAGTTTATTTGGATCTGTTCCCTTCACTAATGGTGATGGAAACCATAGTTGGCAAACAGCAGGTTTTCATTCAACTCTGGCAATCTGGCTGGTATGGAAATTGTTCATAAGCAGGAAGTGTGCTCCAATTTGGTAATGTGTCTGCTAAGGCACTGTGGTTATTCTCCCTGTTAGGCAATATCTGTGTCATGCAACACAGGTCCCTGGAAGGTGAAAGGCTCGTTTCCCATTCCAAAAAATTGCCTATTGACTCCTAGTTGCAAACTCAAACACAGTTCAAAATATGTTTGCCTTATTTTTCCTTCCTACTACAGCTAGAACATCTGTTTTCTTAAACATCCTTTTCTCTTTAGTAGCATTTGGTCCTGAAAGTATTAGCAAGGATTTCCCTCCAAGCTTACATTCTAGCTGACAACATCACCCAGAAGACTCACCATCAAGGTATATTTGAAG
The DNA here is from genome assembly GCA_004026745.1 of Myrmecophaga tridactyla. Classification (NCBI taxonomy): domain Eukaryota; kingdom Metazoa; phylum Chordata; class Mammalia; order Pilosa; family Myrmecophagidae; genus Myrmecophaga; species Myrmecophaga tridactyla. Next base: position 53,305 of record PVIY010007261.1, on the reverse strand, counting down.
AGCTAAAATAGAAAGCATCTGGTTTATTTCTCAGATATTTTCTCAAAATACCTAAACTAAACAGAACTCCAAAAGATAGTTCAAATAAGCTACCATTACAAAAGTAAGTGTTAGCTGGTTGGAGTGGTTCCCATGTATTTCCAGTAAGATGATGAGAGAGAAAAAGATAAAACTGAAAATACCAGCATTATTTAATATTTAATATAACATATTCCAAAATCACAAATTAAAAATATCTGAATTTATTTTGAAAGGCTCAGAAAATTAATACATATCCATGCATATCTATGAATAAGTCAAATCTATTACCTACTTGTATTGTAACTTTCATTCACACAAGTGAAATTTTCAGTATGATCAAAAGAAGATATATAATGAAACCGAGGTTTTAATACTAAGCCTAGTTTCACCATGTTCAAGTCAAAGAAACTATTGACATGTTTAAGCAAGGTAGTAACTAAATCAAGGTTAGATTACAAACAATTCTATCTGCCATTATCTAGATGAGTTAATATCTTACAAAATTTGATAGACTTCTGTGTATAAACATATTCTTCTAAGAAAGTGTTTTATACTATAAAAACCTCAATTTATCTGTTATTTCCAAATAAATAATCTGTGATATTCAAGGAAAGGCTTTTACCCAGAAATAAACCGTTTGATTCAGATTCATATTTATCCATCTTAGAAAGCTAAACTGTATCTAGGTAGGGTCACAATACCTATTTTCCTTCATTTGATGAGTTGCAAATGATTTTGTTTTTAGTTTAAATTTATAATCAAACCCCTTTATTAGTTCATTTTATGAAAGTCAACTATCCAATCCTCAGAGCATTTTTAGGTGATAAGTAATAATGTCATTTAACTATATTTTCTTTTATAATTGTTAAAGAAATCTCAGTCATTCAGGCACAAAGAGCTCTCCATGCACTATGGTCAAAAATATTTTTTTCTATTGCATAATTACAATTACAGGGTGTGTAGTTAAACCGAAGAATAAAATCCAATATTGTTTCTGGCAATATGGCACACTAGATATGCAAGGAAACTACCTCTCCCAATACACAAGAAATAATGGATAAAATATAGAAAATGTTTTGCTGAAGTATGGGTAAGATGACAATCAACAGGAAACAATGTAAGGTCAGAAAAGAAAGAAATCTGACTCCATGTTAATACACAAGCACTGGATATAATATCTGTCCTGAAGGCATTAGCAAATTTCTGGTGACCTAGAGCATGACTTTTAACAATGGCATATAGGGTTAGGAGACAAAGCCTGAGTCTTTACGTTAAACTGTAAAGTAAAAGTTGTTCCCCTCGTCAATGAACCTGACTCTCAACTGCATAAGGTTAAGTTACCTAGAAGATTAAAAAGTCTCTCATCTTGACACTGACTTCTGGAAATGTGGCTGAATAGAGAAGATTGAGATCAGACTTGCTCCACAGAAAAGTTAGAGAAGGGACAGGAGGGCCACTGAAGTGGCAATTAGGGAATGCAGCTGACCTGGGAGAGCCTCCTGCACCACATGGGGCAACCCTGGTTGCAGACGCTGAGGAATAGAGAGGCAGAAACCTGGAGCCTGGCGTGGAGGTGTGGAGCCTGTGGGAGTGCACGGATAGGAGCTGGGCACTAGGAAGTAAGCCAGGCCACATCCCTTGGGTGCACTACCCTCACCAGTCCAGCCTCATGACTGGCAACTCACCCCACACTCCACGCACCCAAACCCCGTCCCCCCTCCCATTCCCCATGCTCCAGGCACCTTGACTTCACCAGCCCCCAGTGCACATAGCTGCCCCCCACCTCCACCCCAAGTACATCCCAATCCACCTCTCCTGCACCCCTCCAGAGCACTACCTCCCCCTCCCTGTTCCCTGCAGGCACTTACCTCCATACCCAGGTTACAACCCCCCATGGTTTTGCACAGCCTCACCCCAACCCCTGAGCTCTGTACATCAGTTTACAGTACTCCTAAGCCCATGCAGGTACATGGGCCCACAGTCTCATCATTTAGCTCTGGGAACTGCAAATTACAGCAGTCCTAGAACCATGAATGCACACAGCCCTAAGCCATATTTCCCAGCTCTGAGGAAGTCCTGACCTGCACAGCCAGGTCACATCTGCCCCCATTCCATGAAGGCATAATGCTAATCTACTGCCGCAGCTCTGTGCATGCACACAAAGGGCCCTGTGCCTTAGACCAGTGCACCCCAGGGCTATGCCCCATCCCCACAGGTACACCCACACAGTTACATCTTCCCTGGCTGCTGGGCACCCACATTCACAAGCATCAGCATAACATCCCCAACCTGTTCCTATACCTGCCCTGAAACAAATTACCTCACTGAGTTCCTCACCCCATACCCTGCTCCCTGCTGTACAACCATCCCACAAACACAAGGCCCTAGACTACTGAAAGAAATCAACTCCCAAAGTAAATTAATCAAGATATTTACATATCATGAAGACAGGAGAAGATCACTAAGTATATCACAATGCAGACAGTTATAGCCCTGACTAATGACCAAATTAAAATACCAGAGGAGACACAGACATTGGAACAACTAGTCAAAGATGGTCATACAACTCTGCTTAATAGAGTAAGTGGGATAGCTAATAACATAAAGGAGATCAAGAAGACAGTAGAAGAGCATAAAGAGGAATTTGAAAGAAGAATAGAAAAATAGCAGGTATCACAGAGATTAAAGACTCTCTTGATCAAATGAAAAACATACCAGATGTGAAGAGACAGAAGAAAGAATAAGTGATATAGAGGACAGGATAATTGACTTCAAAGACCCAATACAGCAAATGGCAAAAAAGATGGAAAAATTGGATTTGGATCTCAGGGAAATGATAGACAAAACAAAGTACCCAAATATAAGAGTCATTGGTGTCCCAAAAGGAGAAGAAAGGAGTAAAGGGCTAGGAAAAGTAGTTGAGGATATAATGGGGGAAAACTTCCCAACCCTCATAAAGGACATAAATATACAAGTCAAAGAATCCCAACAAACTCCAAGCAGAATAAATACAAATATGCCTTCCCCAAGACACATACTAATCAGTCTGTCAAATGTTGACAAGAAGCAGAAAATCCTGAAAGTAGCAAGAGAAAAACACTCTACTACCTAAAAGGGAAACTAAATAAGACTGAGTTCAGACTACTCAACTAGCACCCTGGAGAGAAGAGAGCAGTGGTATGACATATTCAAGATCCTGAAAGAGAATGACTTCCAGCCAAGAATTGTGTACCCAGCCAAGTTGTCCTTCAAAACTGAGGGAGAGATTAAGGTTTTCATAGACAAAGAAGTCCTGAGAGAATTTGTCAACAAGAGACTAACAGACTGGCCCTACAAGAAACACTAAAAGGAGTTATGCCACCTGGAGAAAAAAAAACACCACGAGAGGGAGGTCTGGAGGAGGGCACAGAATTGAAGGGTGCCATTAAGTATAATTTAAAGAATATAAAGAGAAAGAGGGAAATATATATATATATATACATCTAATGAATAAAATAAAAATGATTAGAAGTGGATTCAAGAAATGCCTCTCTAGGAATAACTTTGAATGTTAATGAACTAAATTTATCAATTAAAAGATACAGACTGGCAGAATGGATTAAGAAATATAATCCAGCTATATCTCGTTTACAAGAAACTCATCTTAGACACAATGATACAAATAGATTGAAAGTGAAAGGATAGAAAAAGATTTTCCATGCAAGTTGTAGCCAAAAGAAAGTAGGAGTAGCTACACTAATATTGGACAAAATGACTTTAAATGTAAAGACATCATAAGAGACAAAGAAGGACACTATATACTAATTAAAGGGTCAAATCACCAAGAAGATGTAACAATTATGAATGTTTATGCTCCCAATCAAAGAGCAACAATGTACATGAGATAGACATTGGCAAGACTGAAAGGAGTGATAGATGTTTCAACAATAATAGTAGGAGATTTCAATACACCACTCTCCTCCATAGATAGTACAGCCAGACAGAAGATCAACAAGGAAATAGAGAAGTTAAATATCTTGATAAATGAATTAGACCGAACAGATATATATATAGATCATTGCACCCCAAAGCACAAGGATACACATTCTTCTCTAGTGCTCATGGAACATTCTGTAGGACAGACCATATGCTGGGCACAAAACAGGTCTTTATAAATTTAAAAACACTGAAATTATTCAAATCACTTTCTCTAATCACAATGGGATGAAACTGGATCTAAATAACCATCAAGGAGTGAGAATATTCACAAATATATGGAGATTAAGTAACACATTCTTAAACAGCTAGTGTATCAAAGAAGAAATTGCTAGAGAAATCAGTAGCTATCTTGAGATGAATGAAAATGAGAATACAACTTATCAGAACTTATGGGATGCAGCAAACACTGTGCTGAGAGGGATATTTATTGCCCTAAATGCCTAAATTAAAAAAGAAGAAAGAGCTAAATTTGAGGACTGAACAGCACACCTAGAGGAACTTGAGAAAGAACAGAAAACTAACCCCAAAGCAAACAGAAGAAGAGAACTAAAAAGATTAAAGCAGAGATAAATGAACGGAAGAACAAAAGAACAATAGAAAGAATCAATAAAACCAAAAGTTGATTCTTTGAAAAAATCAATAAAATTGATGGGCCACTAGCAAGACTGACAAAGAAAAAAAGAGAGATGATGCAAATAAACAAAATCAGAAAGAAGGGATTTCTTTGAATCCACTCACTCCTTTCAGTCTTGCCAATGTCTACCTCATGTACTTGTTGCTCTTTAATTGGGAGCATAAACATTCATAATTGTTACATCTTCTTGGTGATTTGACCCTTTAATTAGTATATAGTGTCCTTCTTTGTATCTAATGATGTCTTTACATTTAAAGTCTATTTTGTCCAATATTAGTATAGCTACTCCTACTTTCTTTTGGCTACAACTTGCATGGAAAATCTTTTTCTATCCTTTCACTTTCAATCTATTTGTATCATTGTGTCTAAGATGAATTTCTTTTAAGCAGGATATAGCTGGATTATATTTCTTAATCCATTCTGCCAGTCTGTATCTTTTAGCTGGTAAGTTTAGTCCATTAACATTCAAAGTTATTCCTGGAAAGGCATTTTTTGAATCCACTATCTTATAATTTTTATTTTATTTGTTAGATGCATTACCACATACCCTAAAGAAATAAAAGAAATCATAAGAGGATACTCTAAACAACTGTATGCCAACAAACTAGACAACTTAGATGAAATGGACAAATTCCTGGAGACACACATATAAGCCATACTGTCTCAGGAAGAAATAGAAGATCTCAGAAAACCAATCACAAATAGAGACTCAATCAGTCATCAAAAATATTCCAACAAAGAAAAACCCAGGGTCCGATGGCTTCACAGGGGAATTTCATCAAACATTCCAAAAAGAACTAACACCAACCCTGCTCAAACTTTTCCAAAAAGTTGAGGAAAAAGGAACTCTACTTAACTCATTTTATGAAGGAAATATCATTTTAATACCAAAACTGGGTAAAGATGCTGTAAGAAAGGAAAACTATAGGCCAATCTCCCTAACAAACATAGATGCAAACATTCTCAATAAAATATTAGCAAATCAAATCCAACAACATATTAAATAATTATATAACATGACCAACTGGGGGTTATGCCAGGAATGCAAGGATGGTTCAATGCAAAAAATATCAATTAATGTAATACAGCACATTAACAAATTGAAAGGGAAAAATCACACGGTCATTTCGATTGATGCTGAAACAGCATTCAACAAAATTCAGCATCCTTTTCTGATAAAAACACTCCAAAAGATAGGAATCAAAGATAACTACCACAATATGATAAAGGGAATATATGAAAAACCAATAGCCAGCATCATACTCAATGGAGAGAGCCTGAAAGCTTTCCCCCTAAAATCAGGAACAAGATAAGGATGCCTACTGTCACCACTATTATTCAACATTGTGCTAGAAGTTCTGGCTAGAGCAATCATGCAGGACAAAGAAAAAAAATGCAACTAAAAGAATCAAGTACTTAGGAATGAACTTAACTAGGGATGTAAAGGGCTTGTATACAGAAAACTACAGAACATTGCTAAAAGAAATAAAAGGAGATCTAAATAGGTGGGAAGACATTTCCTGCTCATGGGTAGGAAGGCTAAATAGAGTTAAGATGTCAATTCTCCCCCAATTGATCTACAGATTCAACACAGTACCAATCAAAATTCCAACCACCTACTTTGAATATTTGGAAAAGCTAACTACCAAATTCATGAAAAGAGACCCTGAACAGCTAAAAACATCCTAAAAAAGAAGAACGAAGTGGGAGGATTTAACATTCCCTGACTTTAAAACCTTTTATAAAGCCACTGTGGTCAAAACAGCATGGTACTGGCGCAAAGATAGAAGCATTGACCAATGGAATAGAATCAAGAGTGCAGAAATAGGGCACCAAATCCATGGTCAACTGATTTTTGACAAGGTCCCCAAATCCTCTGAACTAGGACAACATAATCTTTTCAAAAAATTGGCATAGAGGAACTGGATATCAATAGCCAAAAGAATGAAAGAGGACCCCTATCTTACACCCTACACAAAAATTAACTCAAAGTGGATCAAACACCTAAATATAAGGACTAGCACCATAAAGCTTCTAGAAGAAAATGTAAGGAAACATCCTAAAGCAAAAGCAACAAAAGAAAATAGATAAATGGGAACTTCTCAAAATCAAATGATTCTGCACCTCAAAAGACTTTGTCAAAACGGTAAAGAGGCGGCCAACTCAATGGGAGAAAATATTTGAAAATCACATATCAGACAAAGGTTTGATATCCTGTATATACAAAGAAATTATGCAACTCAACAACAAAAGAACAAACAACCCAATCATAAAATGTGCTAAAGATATGAATTGGCATTTTTCTGAAGAACAAATGCAATCGGTTCAAAAGCACATGAACAGACACTCATTTTCATTGGCTATAAGGGAAATGCAGATCAAGACTACAATGAGATACCACCTCACACCTATAAGAATGGCTGCTATTAAACAAACAGGAAACTATAAATGTTGGAGAGGATGTGGAGAAACTGGGACATTTATGCACTGCTGCTGGGAATGTATAATGGTGCAGCCACTATGAAAGATTGTTTGGCACTCCCTTAGGAAACTAAATATCAAGTTGCTCTATGACCCAGCAATAGCACTATTTTGTATATACCCAGAAGAGCTGAAAGCAACGACACAGACATTGGCACACTGATATTCATAGCAGCACTATTCACAATTGCCAAAAGATGGAAACAAACCAAATGCCCATCAACAGGCAAGTGTATCAACAAAATGTGGTATATACATACGATGGAATATTATACAGCAGTATGACAAAATGACACCCTGAAGCACATGCCAAGATGGATGAGCCTCAAGGACATAATGCTGAGTGAAATTAGCTAGACACAAAAGGATAGATACTGTATGATTCTACTTTTATGACCAACATAAAGGTATAATCAGAGGCTTATAATACAGAATATAGGGGATTTAGAGATACATAGAAGTTAGAGATGGGTGAACCATTAGCTAATGAGGACAGACCCTTCCAATATGAAAAATTTAGAATTACCATAGCCCAAACACCCCTAAAGGGAGGGATGGAAAGATCAAAGGTGATGGTGGAGTTATACAGAGAAGATAGGATTTAACAAATTAATATGAATGCTGAATCATTAAATTGATATCTCTTTTAGTCTCCAGTATTTTAGAGCAGCTAGAAGTAAAAACCTAAAATTGTGGAATTGCAACCCATGTCAAACTCAGAAATATGTTCTACAACTAATTGTGGTACTGTGCTTTGAAATTTATAGCTTTTTTGTATGTATGTTATTTTTCACAAAAAAAAGAAGGAAAAAGAAATTGATTGTGATGATAAAAAAATATTTATGCCCTCTAGCCTCCTGGAGCAGCTAGAAGGAAAAATCTGAGAGGATCATGTGGTAGCCTATGACAAACTCTGGGGTCTGTCCTGCAACTACTTGTTGAAGGGTGCTTTGAAAACTATTGCTTTTTTATTTCTTTGCTTCATATATATATTATACTATACAATAAAAAAAGTAAAAAAAACCTATCTTTGGTACTGCTTAGAATAGCAAAAAAAAAAAAAATCATCTTTCATGATAATTTCTAAACACAAGACCACATTAATGATGGATCATAATTTAAATTTCTTATTTTTACTAAAAAGCCCAAAGCTAGAATTTTAGCTTAAAATATTTCTCTAAGTTGGGACTGCACCCAAGTACCTGTCAGAAGTAAATACATTTTTTAATTAAAGGAAAACCCTTTAAACACAAGCCTCAAAAATCCCCATAGAAAATTTCCAAATAAAAAACCTCATAATATTTTTAAACCAGTAAACAGGACCCTATAAGAGAGAATTTGCAGAAACTAGAGACTGTAAAATCAGCCCCACAAAGATAATATTGGAAACATAGAAATATTAGATATAGAATATAAAATGAAAATATTTTAAAGAATTAAAACAAGAAGTAGAAATTTTGATGCAAGCATAACTTTCAACCAAAATTGACTGGGCCTATTGTAGGGAAAAAATAGAGTGAATGTAGTAACTGAAAAATAAAAGCTTGATCTATGAATAAAATGGAAATTAAACATAATTGAAAAGAAAATCAGTGACCTGAAAGATAGATCTAAAAAGTTATCCAGAATAGGGAATGTAATGCATAGGGACAAATACATGGAAAATATGGAAGAAAGGTTGGGACACATGGAGGATAGAGTTAGAAGGTGAAAATTATCTAACTGGAATTTCAAGACTAGAAGAACAAAAGAATGGGAAGAAGGAATATTTGGATATGTAATAGCTGAGAATTTTACAGAATTGTTAAATGTTTTCAATCCTCCAAACAGGAAGTCCAACAAATCTCAATCAAGAAAACAATTTAAAAAGCAAAAAATACACAGTTTAATTACTATAAATAAATTAAAAAATAAATATGATAAAAACAGCCATAAGGAAAAAGAGATTGCTTACTACAAAGGAATGACAATTTGACTGATGCTGGCTTCTCAGCAGCAAAAATGAGAAACACATGAAAATGAAATGACATCTTCAAAATTCTGGGGAAAATGTTAATATCCAGTGATATTGTTTTCCAATACCAAGATCAAATTAACTATTTCTAAAGATAAGCAAAATAATTTCAGTACTCTCCCAAAGAAGAAATAAGTAGGGCAAATTGCCCTACCGGATATCAAATTGCCCTACCAGATACAAATAAATTAGGTAATTAAAGAGTATGTTACTAGCACAAGGACAATCAGACAAGTGGAGCAAAACTGACAGTGCAGAAACAGACCCACAAAAGACAGAGAAAAGTGATATATAAATAACTGTCTTTAAAGATCAGTAGAGGAAGAATGGAGTATTCCAAAAATTGTGCTGCAGCTATTAGTAATTCATGTGGTAAAAAAACTGAAATCAGACCCCTTCCTTATGCCACCTACAAAATCAATTTCAGATGAATACAAGACTTAAAAATAATAGGCAAACATTTAAAATATTAAAAATCAATTGTCTTTGTTTGCCAGGGCTGTCATGACAAAGCATCACATACTAGTAGCTGACTTAAAAAAAAATAAAGCAATATATTTTCTTACAATTTTGGTGGCCAGAGAGCAAAATCAAGGTGTTGGCAGAACCAAGCTTTCTGTAAAGTTGTAGCATTCTCTTGGTAGCTTGTCAGAAACCATTACTCATTTTCTGCCTCCATCACATAGTCCTCTCTCTCCTAATTCCATGCTCAAATGTGCTTTGCTAATAAGGACTCCAGTCACATTGGATTGAGGCCCACCTTGATTCATTCTAATAACATCCTCAAGGATCCTATTTACAAATGGGTTCACATCAACAGGACCAAAGGTCAGGACTTGAATATGCCTTTGGGCAAGGCATGCTACAATCCATAAAAATAATGTAGGGGAGAAATATGACTTAAAGAAGACACGAAAGATGAAAAATAGTCAGCTACATTTAAATTAGGAACTTTCATTCTTCAAAAGACTGTATACAGAGAAAGGAAAGAAAAGTCACAGGGAAGAAAAAAATGCAACATAAGTAATGGACAAAAGTATATTATCCTCCTTTTAGGAAGAACCATGCCTCCCCCCCAAAAAATAATAAAATAAAATTTAAAATGTCTTAAAGTATTATTTATGCCGTACTTTTGAGAGGGAGCTGTGTATCATTAGAAACCCTCACACTGCTGGTGGAGACACCAGTTGGCTCAATCACAATTTGGCATTCTCGTGTAAAGCTGGGTATTACCTAGATATAGCAATCCTATTCCAAAGTATATTCTTAGAGAAATGCTTATAAATGTGCTTTAGGAAATATGTTCAAGAATATTCAAAGGGGCATTGTTAACTATAACAAAATCTGGAAACACCCCAAATACCCTACCCTATAAAGCAGGATATAGTAATTCAATATAATACTATAAAGGCAGTGAAAATGAATTCATTATAGCTACATGCATTGATATGGACAACTCTTAAACACACAAAATTGAAGCAGATTACAGAAAAATACATATAATATATCATCTATCTAAAATTTTAAAACCAGGCAAACTAAACAATAAATTACTTAAGGGTACATGTGTATATTGTTAATAATAAAAGAAATAAAATAAATCAGTATCGTAAAATTAAAGAATTTATTGTTTCTGCAAAGGAAAGAGAATATGATTAGAAAATTTACAGAGGATACCAAAGTTTCTCAAATTGTTTTAATAAATCTTAAGCTAGATATTGCACAAGGTTTATTATTATACATCAAACTTTGTGTATACCACATGTGAATTATATACTCATTCATATAAATAATATTCTAAAACACTTTTTAAGGAATGTAAACTTTGGTTTGAATTGTCCATGTCACTTCCATTTCCTCTCTACTTCGGGATTGCAAATCATGATATAGACACTTTTATATTATTTCTCAAATACATTAATGTGCATTTCACTTAAAATCAAGGGTCAATATTTCATAAAGCATTTAAAATACATACTGTTTGAAATTTACTGTACCCTTAGCTATATTGAATTATTAATGATTAAATATGTTCTAATACATGTAATTCTACATTTGCAATTCTAAAACTTTGTGAATTACATATAACCATATGCCAATATTTTTCTAATACAAAACTCCACATATTAGAATACATTTTGTTGCTGAAATTAACTATGAGGAGAACAACTTTGTAAAAGTTCTTTTAGAACTCCAAATAGCTTAAGGTGTATCTAATAAACATAGCAACTCTGCATTCTTTTCTTGTAGTCTAGACTTTTCTGTTTTCCTTGTCCATAATCTTAGAATTACAATCTTTTTCTTCACTGGATGGTCATAGCCCACAGAACTATTTTTATAATTTCAATGATAATGGAGTATCCACGCACCATCAGTCAGAATTTAGACAGCCACATCTCCACTCATGGAAAGTTTTATTGAAGCAATATTTGTGTATGTATATGTGTGTGAGTGTGCTTTATAGTTAACAACAAAGATCTAGATTCAAGACTTGACTTTTTCTGTAAAGGGCCATGTTCTAGTTTGCTAGCTGCCGGACTATAAGACTCCAGAGACAGACTGGCTTTTAATAAAAGGGGATTTATTTTGTTAGCTCTTCAGAAGAAAGGCAGCCAACTTTCATCTGAGGTTCTTTCTTATGTGGGAAGGTACAGAGTGATTTCTGCTGGCCTTCTCTCCAGGCCTCTGGGATCCAACAACTTTCCCCAGGGTGATTCCTTTCTGCATTTCCAAAGGCCTGGGCTGAAGTGTGAGTGCTGAGATGAGGTATGCTGAGCTGCTTGGGCTGTTCTATGTTGAGCTCTCTCATTTAAGCACCAGCCAATTAAGTCAAACATCATTCATTGCAGCAGGCACGCCTCCTAGCCGACTGCAGATGTAATTAGCAACAGATGAGGTTCACCTACCATTGGCTCATGTCCACAGCAACAAAACTAGGTGCCTTCACCTGGCCAAGTTGACAACTGAATCTAACTGCCACATTCCAGATAGTCTTTGGGACCATGACTACTCAATTCTGCCATGGCAGTGCAAAAGCATCTATAGATAACGTGTAAACGAATGAGCATGTCTGCATTTCAATAAAACTTTATTTATAAAAACAGGCAATGGGCCAAATTTGGCCTGCAGGTCATGGTTTGCTGATGCTGACTTCTAATTTAGATAATTTTCTCACTTTGCTGGAAGTGTAAATATGTTACCTGTGTATTAATTACACACTCACTGCCTCTTGAAAAGTTCAGTTAAGCTTTCTTGTGTTAGTTGAGTCTCTCACTTACTCTACCTCAAAGACACTGGCCTCTTTTAATTCTTCAAATATGACTGTTCTTTCCTGATTCCTGGCTGTCACAAACACTAAAAATTGTTCTCTCTGATAGAATATCCCTCCCCTTTTTAAATCTGATTAACTTTGGATACTCATTCTTAATGATTTAGGTTCACCTCTTCAGAGAAGGCTTCACAGCATTCACTTAACTTTTTTCAATTTATACATCAGTTATTTATTGTTAAACATCTAGTTCTCTAACTAGACTATAAGTTTATGATGGCTGGAACCATATCTATTTTTTTAAAACCACTATATAGCTAGTGCTGAGGATAATTTGGAAAAGTACATATTTATGGGATAAAACATTGAATGGCTTTCAGTGTGACTTGTTCTAAAATTTCATTATCAGTTTTCCACTTAAAATCCCCCCACTACCTTGAAAATACTAACACAACAAAGTAAAAATTCCTTACAGGGAAGTGTTACAGAGAGGAACATTTCCAACAACCATCCTACCCTCATCTCTTGCTAAAATATAGTCTTTTCACTTTCCAGCTTTATCTCCATGCTCTACTCCAGTGTGCAATTACCTGTAGGGCTCAGATTTCCAAAATTCTGCAATGTAGAACACTGAACTTTTTTGGCCCCTCTACAAGGTAAGGTCTTGCTCCCATTTCTCAAAATTTCTTCTTATCCCCCCAACAAAATTTTACTTCTCTGTCAAAACTGAACTCCAAGATGAGTTCTCTCATGTAGCTGACCCACTACCTAGAAACTCCCCTGATAATTTCCCACTCTTTCCTTTGGAATCACATCTGAAAACAGCACAGATTATTCTTTATTCTCCCACATACTTGCTCTTCTGTTAATTCAGACAATATTCTAAGTCCTTCTGGGGACTCAGACCTTGATTCACGTGTCTGGGTACCTAAGCACCTAACACTGTATCTGTTAGATGTATAAAAGAAAAATCATCCCAAATCTTTCTCGGGGAAGCAGTTAGTATTCCTAATGAAATATTTGAGCAATTTTTTTATGAACTTTAATGGGATTATAAGATTTGTTCTGGGAGACTAGTTATCCAACCACCTCCTCCCAAGTGACGTCAGCCAAAAGTCTAATAATCTTTAACCAAACACACTTTTCTTTTTGTATTTAGTTTGGGGATTAATATATAACCATTCTCTTTTCTTAGAAAATATTTATACCAACAACAAGTCTTTGAATTCACCCACTAGAGGCCTTTACCCCTGTAGCAAGATTACAAGGCTGTGATTTTAACTTGCACAAAGAGGTAAATTATTTGAAGTGCTTTCTTTAATACATTGATAGGATCTCAATAAATATTTGTTGAACAAATGGATAATACCCTCTCACAAGTAGAACTATTCTGAATTTGCATATGTTCTTCTTCACAAAGTCCTCAGAAACACATGCAAAAATGTGAAAATACTGCTAAATCTGCAGCCCTGCAACCTGCATACTCTCTCAGGATGAGGAAAAGCTCTTTCAAGTAAAAGATAACAGTGTTAATTTACAAGCATCCCATGCTCAACAGCATAAAACATTGTGTGCAAGCTTACATATTCAATTTAAATTTAAAAAGCATGCCAAACACCAATTCCTCCATTAACTTCCTCCCCTTGTAAAATTATTCTTACCAATATTTTAATTTCGCTGTGTCTGAATGAGAGAGAAATGTAACTGCCTAAGCAGATGGCTGTCAGTGACTACACACCACAATTAAAAATTAGTATACAAATGGATGCAGCCTGATGCACTATAAACAGTTCCTGAATATCAATACTACCCCAAGCTTAGCCTTAAAGAAAACAGGAGACCAGTTGGGGAAATAATAGACCAACCATTTTCCAGGGCCAACTGAAAACCTTGTCTAACTATATCAATTTGTAGGTCCCAGATAAGGGGAAAATGTTTGCTTTCTTTGGTTTTAAGTACTCCCCATCTGTGGTGCCTGTGCTGTCACTGACTGTTTAACAGTTTGGGGTCCCCTAGGGGTTGCCAAATGTTCCAACATATGCAGTGATTGGTATATCCAAGGAAGGGCATTACATTGACACAGCATGGGCTCCAATCAATACAGACAAGTTGTCCATGGGATACCCCTGAGCTAAACTGTAATCTAAGTTAAGTCTATTTTTACATCACCTGAGTCACCATTCTTCATTCTTAGCCTTCTTTTAAAGGAGAAAACCTCTGCCAAGATAATCTGCCCCCACCCCCCCCAACATTCAATGAAAAGATCTGAAGTCAGACCTTAGCAGAAATCTCGGCCATTGTGCCATGTGCATCAGAGGTCTTTGTCTTTAAGCCTTTTTTCTACGTTGGAATGAAAGCAGAAAAAATTCCTCCATGAGCAAAAAAAAAGATTATTTTAAAAATAGTAAAGAGAATTTTTTCTAGTATCCCTGAAATTGTATTGTTTAAACTATTTAGAATAAATTCTAGATTTTATTCTAGAACTCATTCTATATAGGATTAAAGAGAAGCTCCATTTTTATTTAGGATCAGATTCACTGATAAATCCCTCCAAGTACTTGTATTACACAATGAAAGTGTTTATTTAGGACACTTCAGTTCTAGTTCTTTTGGATGCAAAGGAACCCTATGGCTCTGAATAGGCAATTTTCTCTTTCTCGGGTTCTAGTTTGTTCACATATGAAATAGGAAGAAACACCCATCCTGATTACCACATAGGGTTGTGTGGTAATGCTCAAACACAGATAATTTATGTGAGTGAATTTTGTAATGAGTAAATTTCTAAATAGATGTGAGACACAATTACCATCTTGTCTCTTTAAGGAAGAAGTAAAATTCATGTTTCATAATTAAGTGGTCATGCCTCTGCTCTCACCCACATCTTCCTAGAAACTGATTCTTCTTAAAAACCTAACTGATGGGCTTTTTTCATTCTCATTTTCTAGTGAGATCTATGCTTTGGAAGGGAAAGTGCATTTTTCTTTCTGTAACCTAATGTTATTGTATTAGGTTCAGAGCATAGCAACATGCCATTAGAAATATCTCAAGAAAGTAAAAGGTGGTAGCAAAATTTGCCCCTTAAAAAATGCTTCTCTCTATGTTACAGTGGTGGCAATTAGAGGTTCTTCCTTCTGGCTGTAGCATTTTTAACCCAGTTAAGGATCTGAGCAAGTGAAGTAGATAGAAAATAAAAAGTTGCTAAGGAAGTACGTTCTCTAGAAATGAAAAAGAAAAGAGATTTTGAGGTTATAGTACGATAAGTTGATAACTTTCAGACATGGGCGGACTGTATAGGCTTAGGTCTCACCACTGAAAATCACAATGGGGCACAATATCAAAAGTTAAAATTATAATTTATAGAATTAGGAGACCTGGCAGACACATCTTCCCATGATGTTCTATTAACTTCCTCCTGCTAGCCAGAGTGATTTGTTATGTAATTGCCAAAAATTTCAATAGGTGCATGTGGGTGAGGGTATTGAGTTAGAGTTTGGGAAAGGACTCTTACCGTGTTTCAAAAACAAGTCCCACAGACCAGATAATCATTTGCTACAGTCTCACCCTGCAGGAGATACTATTCGCAAAACTGCCTACCCTGTCTTATCCAAATATTTGTTCTAATAGACAGCATTATCATCATTATTTAGCATATATATTGCTCTTCACAATCATATATTGCCTAATATTAGTAATACATCCCCAGTGAGCATTATCATCTCTATGGGCAGATGAAAATAATATGATACACAAAGGTTCAGTAAGTTACACATCATGAAACAACCATTCGATGCCAAACAAGAAACTGAACTGAGAACTGACTATGAAACAACAGGCACCCCATCTATTAAGAGTTCTTGCTTCTTAAACATTTGCGAACAGGCTCAAGTTCACTATTCTAATGTTTCGTCTCAAAGGGAGAATTAAATCATTACATCTTGTTTCATCCTTTTCTCTTTTCCAAGACAGCCCTTTTTATCCCAGCCTGAGGAGGAATGGAGCAGTAAAGCTTTCAAATTTGGCAAAAACATTCAACTACCAGTTTAGCTCAGACCAATCACTAAGGGCAGTTTTCCTCCACCCCCTGCAACACCCATCACTCATGATCCAGAGAACTCTCCTTTCAATCCTTCCTCTTGTAGGTCTTAACTGATTAATACACACCAAATCAAACTGGTTCAGAAACCAAGCACCCTTGTGTATGAAATTTCCCACGGATATGCTTGCCTGCATTTGTGTGTGTGCGTGTGTGTGTGCGTGTGTGTGTGCATGTGTGCATTATCTCTTAAGGAAGGGGGATAAGAAAAGGAGTCCTTTTGCTCTTATTTATTTCTCCCATAAAACTGTACATTTCATAAAGGTAGGGGTTACACTTCCACTTTATATTAAATCATTGTTTTTAAAAAAATGTAATTTATTTACATAATGCAGATTATGTAAATAAATAAAACTTTTGAAAATCCATTCCAATTATTTTGAGGACTTAGTTTTGCACTCCCTTTCAATTGACCTTAAATGATGTTGTTGACTAAGAGATAGACTCAAACTCTGTAACCAAGGCCAGCAGATATGATGTTTTTAATCGACTTGATAGAGTTTGGAAAATACAGATTTTAAACTGAAAAAAGAGTTTCTCTGGGTTCGTGAGGTTAAAAGGAAATTCAGACAATCAGATTTGATAAGGCTTGAATTTTATTGCCTGTAGTTCATCCATCAGTGGGCTAGCATAAATTTTAATCTGGTAACAGAGAGCCACTGATCTCCTTAATAATCTCTATAAAAGGAAATAGTTTTTTTGAGTATGTCTAGACAGTGTAGTGGTCAATATATTTCGCAATAGGCATTTGCGGTTTTTATTTTTAAAATTCAACCTCCAGTTGCTTTGATATATCATATTATGTTTCTAAATGGTTTCCCACAAATACATGGATTTTTGATTTTCCATCAAATCTCCCTAGTAGTATACTTTTAGCAGAAAGCTTCATTCCAAATTCTGACTCCATATTCATGCTTTTAGGTGGCCCCATAAGATGGGTAGTATTATTTCCCATGAGATGTGACTGTTTCAATATCTATCTCTGGGTTTAAGGTAACAGGAAGATAATGCTACATTAGAAAAAGACACATTGCTTTTTTTTTTCATCTAGTGAGAGGCTCTTGAATTGTCGATAGTGACTGCACAGTACTACCTCTGATAACAGCAAGGAAACAATTTCAGTTTGTATCTACTGATAGATTCAAGAATCAAGAGATGAGCAAAGGAAACATTTTAAGACCTGCCATTACTATAACAAGGGCGCTATGTGCACATCAGGGTGATAAAACCTCTACCATGAAACACGAGTAATTCTGTACGTTTCTGCCTTAGTCCATCATATTTATTAAGAACTGATTTACCTGATTTCAACATTTCAATTTCATCTTGATGAACCTTGAGGTGGTTTTGTGAAAGGCTCTCTTTCCTTGAGAAAAGAGCAGACAAACACAAATGGAGATTGGCCAGCAAACAGAAACGATCCATTAAGTCTTCCTGGCAATGCTTTTCCTGCTCCTTAATTTCATAAAGGTCAGAGACATTAAACAGGGGCCTATTAAAATTCTGAAGTATGGAGCCTGCTTGTCTCAAATACCTAGGTGATGGGGGAGGAACGGAAAGAAGCAAAAAGTCCCACCTCTTTGTACATGCCTAGCTTAGGCCCTGTATACATATGGCTATCTGAGGGGAGCATCAAGCCCTAAAGACTGTAATTTCAGTGAAGTCATAGAGAGCTAATGGAGCCACAGCGATCAATACAGCCCACTCTCCTGTGAGAGGGAGAGATTTATTGAGCTCTCCTTCCTGATCTTGCATCAGGTACAGCCAGCAATGCCGATCACTGCACCCTCTAGTTCCTGTCAGGTGCAAACGATTGAAGCTATCTCAGCCTTCACAGCCAGCATAGCCTTCCCTGATAATTTCTTAATATGCCCATTGGAAGATTATCATTATGACATAGGCTGAGGGATAAGAAAGCCCATGCATCACTTACCTTTGTCCCTCCAAGATCAAACCCAATTCAGGAAAAAACACAGGAGTCAGGATAATAGTAATCAAAGTAACAGCAGGTTGTCAAAACGTATGATTTCAATTAGCCTCCCTGACCTGTTTCTAGTCTTCCTGAACACGTGAGAATAAGATTTTATCTGTAACACACCTACCTCACTAGCTACCTCATGCTCAAATAAGAAATGCGGAATAACCGCCCTCACATCATCACTCTCATTTTCACCGAGTAAGGGATAGAAAGGAAAACCAGATATGTTTCTCAAATACTGTCTCAGGACAGAGTTCTCCTGACTACAAAAATAAGACATGTGTGTTTAGCCTTATTGCGTATTTTTGGAACAGATTTATTTGGAATTAACTATTTATTAAAAAAATTATATAAGCACTTACCTAGCACTAGAGGAAATGGGAAGCCTGCTACCTGGCCAATTCCTTCAGTGGTGATTATTTCTGCTGGTGAAATACACAACTGCTGCTTCATCCATTGGCTTCCAAAATCAGGCATTTCCTACTGTCTTCCTCAGAGATAAGTACTACCAGCTGGCAGGCATTCAAGTGGTGGTTAGCAAGTGTTACTCACAGTTCGTAAGTAGCCTGGGTAGTTTGCTGCTCTTTGCACAGGAAGAAGTCATCTTGGATGTTTGCCACAAATTAAATCAGATAACTGTTTTGAAGAGTGAAGCTGGATTTTGACAATCCCTGACATAAAACACTACTGTGACTAATGTTCATTGAGCTGCCAGAGAAGGGCAAAGAGTGTCAATCAGCAACCAGATGGCTTCCATATCCAAATATATTTGCTTTTTCTGTTATTCCCCCTAATATATATCCTTTCCCATTGCTTCTAAAGTCTTATACTTGGTATTCTGTAATTGAATAAAGAAGACTTTCTAAATAACTTCTATTGATTAACAATTTCCATTCCAGCTTTGGTGCATCTAGAATATTTGTTTAACTTGAACTGACCAGTGAACTTACTAAAATTAGTGTCTCTCATTTTCCCACAATCATAGCTCACTGAAATAAATGAAATAAAGCAAATTTCTTGGCTAGCTTTCAAAATGAGTACTTTGGTTTCTTTTTTCCTTTTTCTTTTCATTTTTTTAAATTTTTTGCATTTAAAAATGCAAATGTAAATTGACATTTTAAGAGATCAAAGATACATCAGATAGTCACCTTTGGCCTTTCCCAGCAATTAGAAATATTAGATCAATATACTATCCCTTGAAATGAAACCGACAGATCAAGGACAAGTTCTCTTATATTAGTCAGGCTTCTGTAGGGAAACAGAACCAAGAGAAAATATATTTAATGTAATATTATGACTTTTTATGGGAATTGTCTCATACAATTGTGGGGATGGGAAAGACCAAATTCTGTAGGGCAGGCTGCAAGCTGGAAATCCAATGATGGTTTTCAATGGGTTCCTCAGGAGAAGCTGGTTGAAGAAGAAATGGAAATTCTCCCTCTGACTGCTGAAATCAACATTTCTCCTTTTAAAGCCTTAAAATGGTTGAAGGAGAAGTTTCTCATTGTTGAAGGCAATCTCCTCAATTGGTTGCAGATGTAATCAGCCACAGATGCAATCAACTTACTAATGAATTATATCCACGAAATACTCTCACAGTGACAATCAGGCCAGTACTTGCTTGACCAAGCAACTGGACACCAAAACCTGGCCAAGCTGACACATGAACTTAACCATTACATCACTGAACAGAGTACTCACCATATCCCAGCATGACAGATGTCAAAACTCAGGTAACCAGGTATCTGAACAGTGTCTTTGTTTTAATGATTCATTTACAGATAAATAAGTAATACTTAGATATGAATTTGCTAGTAAAGATGAGAGATGAAGAATAGACTTAATTCTAAACATTCTTGTAAATTATTTTCTAAACTCCTTTGTGTCTGCTAACTCCCTAAAGTTTTCCTGACTCTACAAATAATGAGAAATGCTTTATGATTGCAGACCTAATTTTCAAATATTAAGAACAGTTTTTAAAACCACCCTGTTTTGGTTTGCTAAAGCTGTACAGAATGTAATATACCAGAAATATATTGGCTTTCATAAAACAGATTTATTAAGTTACAAGTTACAATTCTAAGGCAGTGAAAATGTCCAAATCAAGGCACCCAACAGGAGGACACCTTCCAGAAGAAAGGCCGACTTTCTCTGTCCAGGGGTTTCTTTGTCATATGGGAAGTCACATGGTGACATCTTCTGTCCTCTCCAACTTCTGGTTCAAATGACTTTCTCAGCTTCTAGTATCTCCTGGGACTTCTGCCATCTTCTGCATCTCCAAACGTCTGTTACCTGGTTCCATCTCTCTGCTCTCTGTGTCAGCTTTCCAATGTCTGTGTCTGACTTTTCTACCAAATATTTGCCTGTGTCGGCTCTTTTAAAGACTCCAGTAAACTATTTAAGACCCACTTTAAATGGGGGGGGGCACATCTCCCTGGAAATAATCTAATCAAACGGCCACACCCAAAATTGTGTGTGACCTCTCACCTCAAGCTCTTTTAGGTATTTCCTCTCTGGCTAAGAAGATCCATCCCCCTTTCCATTATGCACTGTACTCAGGACCTTCCATCTGAAATGCAAAAGTTAAAAAGTGCTTTAATAGAAATCATTATTATTTTGTGAGTGATTCTTCTGTGTTGTAAACACTGAGGTAGGCATCATAATCCCTGTTTTATATATAAGACATTGAAATCCAAAGAGATTACATAATCTGTCATAAAAGCGAGTAAGTGGATATTGCCAAGACTTGACTCCGTAGCTCTGATTTCAAAGCCTATATTATACTGACCAGTATAAAATGCTTGCCATTATCAAGTTATTGATATTGATATCTTGATATCAAGATATTGATTCTCTCTGTGTTTGAGTTACTCCAAAGGAAGAATAAGCAAGACTCTTAGAACTGGTATAAACTTTAAGAACAAAACTCATTTTAAATATAGAAATATGTCTATTTAATCAAAATCTATAGGACCAAATTTAATTTCTGAAAATGCTATACAGACATACCGTGCTTTATAGTACCTCACAGATACTGTGTTTTTTACAAATTGAAGTTTGTGGCAATCCTTGACCTAACAGATCTATCAACAGCATTTTTCCAACCACATATGTTCACTTCATGTCTCCATATCACATTTTGGTGATTCTTACAATATTTGAATCTTTTTCATTATTAGGATATCTGTTTTGGTAATCTGTGACCAGTGAATTATCTTTAATGCTACTATAGTAATTATTTTGGGGCATCATGAACCACGCCCATATATGACTGCAAACAATCGGTAAATTTTGTGTGTGTTCTGACGGTTCCACGACGGGCCATCCCCCGTCTCTCTCCCTCTCCTAAGGCCTCCCTATTCCCTGGGATACAGCAATATCTGTATTGAAGTTAGGTTAATTACTAACCTTACAATGGCCTCCAAGTATTCAGGTAAAAGGAAGAGTTGCATGCCTCTTACTTTAAATAAAAAGGCAGACCTGATTAAGTTAGGGAGAAAGCCATGTCTTAAGCACAGACAGGCTGAAAGCTAGACCTCTTACACCAAACAGTTAGCTGGGTTGTGAATGCAAAGGAAAATTTCTTGAAGGAAATGAAACTGCTACTTCAATGAACACACAAATGATAAGAAAGCAAAACAACCTTATTGCTGATACACAGAAGGTTTTCTTTCACAACATTCCCTTAAGCCATAGCTTAATCCACAGCAAGCCCTAACTCATGAATTCTAAGAAGGCTCAGAGAGGTGAGGAAACTGCAAGAGCAAAGTTTGAAGCTAGCAGAGATCAATTATGAGGATTAAGGAAAAAAAGCTGTTGCTATAACATCAGATTGCAAAGTGGAACAGTAAGTCCTTATGTAAAAGCTT
This sequence comes from Myrmecophaga tridactyla, assembly GCA_004026745.1. NCBI lineage: Eukaryota > Metazoa > Chordata > Mammalia > Pilosa > Myrmecophagidae > Myrmecophaga > Myrmecophaga tridactyla. Next base: position 30,969 of record PVIY010007261.1, on the reverse strand, counting down.
CAACAAGATATCCAGAAGATCTAGCTAAGATAATTAATGAAGGTGACTACACTATATAACAGATTTTCAATGTAGATGAAACAGCTTTATAATGGAAGAAGATGCCATCTAGGATTTTCTTAGCTAGAGAGAAGTCAATGCGTGGCTTCAAATCTTCAAAGACAGGCTGTTTCTCTTATTGGGGATAATGTAGCTGGTGACTTTAGTTGAAGCCCATGCTCATTTACCATTCTGAAAATCCTAGGGCCATCAAGGATGCTAAATCTACTCTGCCTATGCTCTATAAAGGAACAACAAAGCCTGGATGACAGCACATCTGTTTACAACATGGTTTACTGAATATGTTAAGCCCACTGTTGATACTTACTACTCAAAAAAAAAATTTCCTTCAAAAATATTACAGCTCATTGATAATGCACCTGGTCACCCAAGAGCTCTGATGGAGATGTACAATAAGATTAATGTTGTCTTCATGCCTGCCAACACAACATCCATTCTGAAGCCCATCAATCGAGGAGTCATTTCAACTTTCAAGTCCTTTTTATTTACATTTATTTCTTACATTTCAATGCCCTACTACCATCATTGACAACCCATATGTCCCAATTCCAGTTTTCAGGATAACGTTCCTTTCCAATCAATGCCCTTACTTTTACAGCAGACATCCTGCAAGCTGGGGCTTTAGTTTACATTGTAATAAAGTCATTCACACAGTAAGCATATGGTTCTGATTTTCAGAAATCTCAAGTCTGTGGCTACACAAAAAAGATTTTCCCTTAAGACACTTAGAAACTTTCATGTCCTTCTTGCCCCACTTGAGTTACAAATTTGAAGGGTTGCACTCATTTCTTCCTTTTATAACTGTCCCCAGCCTATTCAGGAACAAACAGCCAACATCATTATGCCTTTTAATGACACAGAACTCTGTAAAGGTGTCAAAAACACTCACCCAGAGCCTCGTGTCTTATAAGCATTTGAGTAGCTATATCTAGTAATCATATTTTACATATCTCTGTTATCAAATCACATCATAGACTATCAATGCCATCTTGAGTATTGGAAATAGAGTCATTAGTACCTTGAATCTAATCAGATTAGAGAACCAATTCTAAAAAAAAAAAAAAAAACAGAACTAATTCAGTTCTGTTTCTCAGTAGCCAAAGCTGTCTTAGTCAGGGCTCTCTAGGGAAACAGGACCAACAGGAGATATCTGTAAATGCCAGGGGATTTTTATAAGAACAGTCTCTCATGACCTTGGAGAGACACAAGTTCAAATTCCATAGGACAGGCTGCAAGCTAGTAACTACCATGAAGGTTTTCGATAAATTCCCCAGGAGAAGCTAGCTAGCTCAAGTAGAAATGGTAATTATATCTCTTTTTACTGCCAAAATCATCACTTCTCCTTTTAAGGCGTTCGACTGATTGGATGAAACTTCTCTCATTATTAAAGGCAAGCTCCTCAGTTGATTGAAGACGTAACCCATCACAAATGCAATCAACTTACTAATGAATTAATTCTATGAAATGTCCTCACAGTAACAATCAGGTTTGACCAAACAACTGGACACCAAAACCTGGCCAAGTTGGCAGATGAACTAACCATCACAGTAAGGCAATAGCTTCCACAGATAGTGATTCTTCTGATTGATCTGGAAAAAGTCAATTGAAAACCTGCTGGGAAGGATTAATCATTCTAGATGTCATTGAGAACATTTGTGATTTCTGGGAGGAAGTCAAAATATAAACATGAACATGAGTTTGGAAGAAGTTGATTCCAACCCTCATGGTGACTTTGAGGGGTTCAAGTCTTAGCAAAAAGACTACAACTCAGTGAAGGCTCAGATGATTAGTATTTTGGCAATAAAGTATTTTTAAGATATTCACATTTTTAGACACAATTCTATTGCACATTTAGTAGCTACAGTATAGTATAAATATAACCTTTTTATGCAATTGGAAACCAAAAAACTTGTGTAACTCACTTTATTGTGATTTTTACTTTATTACAGTGATCTGGAACCAAACCTGCAATATCTCTGAGTGGGTGCCTGTATTAAGCCATTTATTTTCCAATCAAGAAAAGAGAAAAGTATATAGTTGGAAATTTTCATGTGTTGAAACTATGAAAATGGCACATACCTACTATGTGTCAAGTTTAAAGTCCATTACCTTATTTAATCCTCATGCAACTTTATGACACAATGCATCATAATCCTTATTTAATAGAAGTGAAAACAGGTTTAGAATGATTAAGTAGCTTGACCAAGGAAACACTAAGTAAAAAAGAAAAAAGTGAGTGCTAAAATCCAGCTCTGTTGATGCCAATGCACAAACAAGTTTTCTTCACCTCAATATGCCAACCCTTTTAATAAGCAGTAAATGAACTGCACAGAAGCATATATATGCTCACTACACTCCTCCATCATCAGCTTAAAGGTTAAAAATGGTGTCAAATTGTAGGCTTAAAAATGCCTACAATAAATATTTTCTGAAATATAATAGATGAGACTTTTTACTGTGACATTTTTAATGACGCCAATGAGATACAAAGAACTATAACAATACTTTTGTCATTGTAGAGCTTAAAATCTATTTTAAAAGAAAAGAAGTAAAAAGGTAATTAAATTTCATTTCAGGAATGTAATTTCTGAAATTAGGCAATAAATATACACAAGACAAGGCAGTATAAGATCAATTCCTTAATAAGTGTTATAGAGCTGCATCCCCCAAAATACGGTACATATACATTATGTGACATTAAAATGACTCTATGTGGTATGAATGTAAACAATTGTTTAATTTAAATTATGTTTTTGTGACTAAATTTCTAATTATGGCCAATGATGTGAGTTTTGATTTTATGAAAGTATTTTAAATTTCCTTTTAAAATATATTACTTCTTCATAAGCCATTTTGGAATACTCCTTCACTGTATCTACTAAATCTAATTTATAGACATCTTAAGATACAGCAATTCTATTCCTAGGTATAAACCCAATAGACATGTATACATATGTATACCAAATGATATGTGTGTTAGAATATTCATTGCAACATTATTTGAAATAATCCCAACCAAATGATAATCACAGTTAAATAGATAAATAAATACTGATGTATTCACACAATGAGCTATAATCTAGCAATGAGAATGACTACACAAAACAAGAATGAATCTCACAAATATTGAGGGAAAGAAGCCAGACATAAAAGAATATTACATTATTCTACTTACCTAAAATACAAAAACAGGTAAACTAATTGATACTGTAAAAGCCAGAATAGTAGTTACCCTTCTGGAGACAGGAGCATAAGGCCAGGAAGAAAGCAGAAACCAGGCTTCTGAGGTGCTGCAATTGTTGTTTCTGGATTTAGATGTGTTTGTTTTGTGACAATTCATCAAGATGTACACTTATGATTTTTGCATTTTGGTATGTACATTTGAGTAAAATATGTAACTGAAAATGAAACACAATAAACTTGAGTTGATTTAAAGAAAAAAAATTAAGTAAACAATTCTTGGGTTTGTGAATGTGATGTATATTTTTTAAGTTTGTATACAAAAGACTGACATTTGCGAAGTACAAAATCAATAGCTATTCACAAAAGGAAGCGACACAGCATATTGACAAAGGCAATGGCTTTGATATTCAGGTGACCCATGTTTCAATCTTAATTTCTCCACTTATGAATGGTGACCTTCAACCAATTACTTAAACTCCCAAGCCTTTCTTCCTCTTCTGTAAACTGGGCAAATAATACCTAATGAAATATAGAAGCTCCTAGCAAATGGTAAGTACTCAATACATGTTAGTTTGGTTTTTTCCCCTTGTTTTTTTTTTTCTTAGTAGTATTTGTAGTAGTATTGCTATTAGTTTTATTCATTCCCTAAGCACTCATGCACAAACTCTACCACTACTTCCAAGTAGCATGATATTGTCCTCTTGGGACATGCTTCACTTTACTAAAAGGAGCACTGCTGATGTTTTGAACTTTAATGGTTTTATATCAGTTATTATGTAAGTAAATGGACAAAGATTAGTTGGCACATACAGAGATATGGCCTTTTCAAAGGATCCCATTAAACTAGGAAGATAGACTGAGAGACTTCTCCCATTCTCTATTGTTCTCTTCTCCATTCCTTACATTCTAATGTGAAAATGGAATTTGCGCAGCTATAAAAAAAAAATTAAATCCAAAGTAAGTGGATGAAAGAAAATAATAAAGAGCATAAAACTGACAAACAATAGAGAAAATTAACAAGCACCAGAGTTGGTTCTTTGATAACACCAACTTGATTGAAGTAATATTAGCAAGGTAGATAAAAAAAAAATAAAAGAGGAAACAAGAAGAGACTAAATTAGAAGATCTTTTTGCAAAATCTACAGGTATTTAAAATGATATGGCACTATTATATATAGTATGAATCCATATATACAATAACTCAAAAACTTAGTTGAAATGGACAAAGTCCTTAATAATCACAGCTTACCAAAACTGATAAAAGAAACCAAAAACTATTTAGCTTCATATCCACTAAAAGAATTACATTCATCATCAAAAATCTTCTACTAAGAAAACACGGGGCACATGATCTCATTTACTAATGAAATCAAACACTTTTGAAAGAGAAATACCAATCCTACATATATCCAGAAAATTAAATAGAAGGGAATAGTCCCAAACTAATTTTATAAGACCAGAAAAACCTCAACATAAATCTCTGCCAATCATATTAAATGCAAAAAAAATTACAGACCAATATCCTTCATGTACATAGACACAATGATACTTACAAATAGCCAACTGAATCCAGCAATGTATAAAAATGCTAATACAAGATCATCAAGTCAGATTTACCACAAGAATGCAAGGTTGGTCTAACATTTAAGAACATCAATCAGTGTAATTCACCATAGTGAAAGAATAAAGGAGAAAATGGTTATGATTATTTCAATGCATCAAAAGCATTTGGCAAAATTCATCTCCCATTCAAAATAAAAACTCTCAGAAAACCAGGAATGGAAGAAAATTTCTACACGCTCATTAAGGACAGCCACAAAAATTAGTGAATGTGTGGATACCTTACAACAAAAAAAGGAAACAGGTTAAGGATATATACTTTCACTACTTTTATTCAATATAATATTGTACTGAGGGACCTATTTAGTGTACTATGACAGGAAAAAGAATTAAAGGCATAAAGGTTGGAAAGGAAAATAAACTACTGTTTTCCATAGAAAATATGATAGCTTATGCAGAAAAGCCTAAAGATATATAAAATAATAATTAAAATTAAATCAATTTTTGAAAGTTACAGGATGCAAGGTCAATATACAAAATTTAATTATATTTCTATATAATAGTAGCAAACTATTGGAAATTAATATCTTTTAAGATTGCATTTACAATAATGTTAAAAAACATGGCATATTTTCAAATAAATTTAAAAATAGAGATGTAAGTCTTCAAAACTGAAAACTTCAAAAGATTACTGAGAGCAATTAAAGAAAAATTAAATAAATGGAGAAGTATAGCATGTACTGGATTAAAAGATCCATATAATGAATATGTAAATTCTCCCTAAATTTATCTGTAGATTCATCATAAACCCAATCAAAACCCAACAGGCTTTTTGTAGAAATTGATAAATTGGCTCTAAATTGCATATGAATGAGCAAAGAGTCTACAGTACCCCAGATAAACTTATGCAAAAACAATATTTGAATTCAAACTGCCTGATTATAAGATTTATTGTAAAGCTACAGTAATCAAGACAATGTGATATTGTCATAAAAGTAGAGATATATTGGGTGGTGCAATGGTGGCTCAGTGGCAGAATTCTCGCTTGCCATGCCAGAGACCTGGGTTCAATTCCTGGAGCCTGCCCATGCCAAAAAACAAAAGAAAAAAGTAGATATATCTATATGTCTAAAATAGAGATCTAGAAATAAAAATTTACAAAATATTCAACTGATTTTCAACAAGTGCTCTGAGGCTATTTAATGTGGTGAAAGAGTCTTTCAACTGTGCTAGAATAACTTGATAAATATACAAAAGAAAAATGAACCTTTACTCCTACCTTGGACCATAAGTAAGTATTAATTCAAGATGGATTATATACGTAAATACAAAAGGTAAAACCATAAATCTCTGAAAGAAAACATTGAGGATTATTTTTGAAACTTGTGGTAGGCAGAGATTTCTTGAAAAGATACACATAAATAATAAACATAAAGCAATTGATAAATTGAACTCCATAAAATTCAACATTTCTGATCATCGAAAGACACAATTAAGAAAATATAAAGGCAAGCTACAGACTGGAAGGATACATTTTCTATGCACATATCTGACAAAAGATTTGAATCTGGGATATATAAACCCTAACAAATTAATATCTCAAAAGCATACCACACAATTAAAAAAAAAACTGGGAAAAAGATTTGAATAGACCTTTCAAAGAAGAAAACATAAGGGTAGGCAATAAACTCATTAAAAGATTTTCAACATCATTATTCACCAGGGGAAATGCCAATTAAAAGCACAATATAATTCTATTTTACACCCACCAGAATGACTGTAATTAAAAAGATGAATGAGACCAAATGTTGGCAAGGATGTGGGGCAACTAGAACTTTTTCATATCACTAATGATCTTTGTAAATGATACAACTATTTTGGAGAATTGTTTGCTGCTTTCATATAACAGTAAACATATATGCGCCATATAACCAAGCAATCTTCTTATTTACCCAAGAGAAACAAAACATACGTCCTCAAAAATATTTGTACAAGAATTTTCATAGCAACTTTATTTTTAATAGCCCCAAACTTGAAACAACCCCAAAGCAGGGATGGATAAGTAAATTGTGATATAGTTATACTACAAAGTTTTACTCTGGAAATAAAAACAATCCTCTATTGATATAGACCACAGCATAGATGAGTCTCAGAAACATTATTTTGAGCAAAAGAAACAAGAAACAAGAATATCAAAATACAAGATTCAAGATACAAGATTATTGATCTTTTTATATGAAAATTCAATATGCTATGATGATAGAAATCAGAACAGTGATTGCCTGTGATGGATGAAAATATAGGAAACCTTCTGATGTGAAGGAAAAGTGCTATACCGGCATTAGAATTGTTACTATGCCTGTGTGTACATTGTGTGTCTAATATATGTGCATTTCCCCTCAATGATTTTTTAACTTGATGACAGAAAATTTATCTGATACTAATACTCTAATCAAGGAAGTACAATTTGGTATGATCTACTCTCAGAAATCATTTGACAATCCCTGCTGAAGCTATTGTACTCAAATATTAAGATATAGCAATTCTACTTCCAGGTATATAAACAGAAATAAGTCAAAGTGTTCACCAAGGAACATTTTTAAAATGTTTTAAACAGAATTATTCACAATATCCAAAACAGGGACAACAATAACAATAATAGGAACCATAGACTGGGCAAATAAATTTTGGTACATTCATATAATGGTATTCTAGACAGCAATGAAGTCTGGAATGAATCTTACAAGCAATGTTGAGTGAGGGATGCCAAGTATAAGAGTGTGTACTTTATGATTCAATTTCAAAAATTGAAAAAAGTCAATGTCTGGTGTTAGGAATCAGGATAGTGGTGACATTTGGGGTGGGTTAGTGACTGGGAGGGACCATCAAAGAGCTTCTCTTGGGCTGGTAATATTCTATTTCTTCATCTGGGTTCTGATTACCTTTATGCATTTATTTGTGAAAATTCATTGAGCTATAACTGGTGCTTTATGCATTTAATATATGCTAGACTTTAGTAAAAAGTTGTTTAAAAACATTCTCTGGTTGATCAGAGAAATACGCTCATCGCTTTGGTCATGAGATGCCATCACTCTCATAAAACAAAGTAGCTTGAATTCATCTGCCTAATGATGAGTAAAGGTGGGAGAGGAGAGGTGTAATTTTTAAAATCTTATTTGCCATGTACTTCAGAAATAAGTTTTATTTTTATTTGAGCATCTGGCCATTTCAGGTGCCCCTGGAGCAAAACCAAAATTTATAGTTCTGTGGGTATATAGGCCACTTGTTTATATAGAGAAGTTTATGGCTTAGTTCCCCAGGCTTATGTCAGTATTGCTGTTGGAGTTTTCTCTGTTAATTATCCTCCGGGACTTCAGTGTGCACACAGATGTCAATTCAGATGGGCCAGTGTGTATCTTTCTGGACTCTGAGTTTTAACCAGATGGTTGAGGCAAGTTCCCTTAAGGCCGAGCTCATTCTAAACTTTGTCTATGGATTTAAGTTGTGAAGAGGGTTCTATTTTCAAGTGTCTAATCTGATTTACCCGGTCATTAGCTCCTTGAGTTGCTTTTTATAACAACTCTTTTTAATTTCATGATAAATATCGATATAATCGCCAACTATTTTTAGGAATTTACTATGTGTCAAGCACTATCCTAAATCTTTTACACCAAATTATTAAAATGAATATATGGATAGGAATTATGAAAACCTTCACCATTATAAAATAAGGGAAATGAGGCACAGAGAGGTAGGTAACTTGGCTAAGGGCATGTAGCTAGTAAATGGAAGATTGAGAATTGATTCCAGGTAAATAAGATCCAGAGCTCAACCATTATGTTATAATGTCCCCAATCAAGAGAAAAACATTTGTGAATGTGTAGAAAATATGTTCAGCTATCAATTTTCATTACTTCAATTCTGTATCCCCTTGGTAAAACCTGTGTCTGGCATAATGGTTAAAGACATATATTTTTCTTAAGAAAGACTTTGTTTCGAGTCTCAGTACAACTACTTACTCTAGTTACTAACTTGATCAATTTATTTATTATCCCTACATCTCAGACTCCTTATACATAATACAGATAATAAGGGTACCTAAGTAAGAGAATCAGCATGAAGATCAGATGAGATAATGCATGGAAAGCAAAGTTAACCAAAAGACGTGTGCATAATAAGAATTAAATATTAACCAGCATTATCATTATTCTCATTTATGGCTATTTTACTAGGAATTAAAACCTCTGCAATATTATTGACAAAGGAGCCAGCTAGAAATAAATTTGAGATTGAATCCCAGCAATATGTCCTGAGGCATTTAACAGATAAACACTGTGGCTGAGATTCTCATTTTAAAGTTCACTCATTGCCAGATCACAGGCTGCCAACAGGACCTCTGGGTCCCATACAGCCAACTTCTGAATATCCAAGTCCTCCACCCACGAACACTCACATCAATGCTGTGACTACTTGTTAAAAATCAACATGAAAAACCTCAGGGACTTTTTTCCAGAGTGCATGCATATTTTTTTAAACTTATTTTTGTCCTTTGGGTTATTTTTCATCAACATCAGGAATTAAAAACCAATCAACTATGTCTTGCCACAACTTAAATTTCACCTTCTGCAGAAAGATAATGTAACATGTAAATTTATGCGTAACATGATATGCTAAATCTTCTCTCCATTAACTATAATGAAACATGCACACACTCCTTTATCTTTGGGTTAAAAGTAGGTGACACTGTGGACTCAAGTTTATCAGCTGTAAATGATGGGTTCTGGGAAAATTCTCAGCTAACTTCACAAAGAATACAAATACGACTGTTAGTAACTCTGGTGTATTGTTAGAATATAGAATTTACCTTGTAGGCTCAAGAGCCTGCTAGACTTGAAATGTATACACTGGCTATCAAATAGCAGTGGGGATGCTTTGGATTGTTAAAATGTTTCTCTCACTGCCTTTCCCTACTTGTCAGCTTAAATTGTGCTGACAAGGTCAATAATGCAAATAAATATTTTCTTTCTTTCAAAACCTTCTTCAAATAGTTTCCATAAATAATGACAGAAATGATGTCCCCTGCACCCCATTATAGGGCTCGAGATCAAAGAAGCACCTCACTGTTGTTGCTGTTGTGATTATTATGAATACCATCCATTTGGGCATATAGACTCCTCCAGAAACTGTGCTGTACCTCTACTTTATAGACTTTTCTAATGTACTATTCTCAATAACATTCATAGTTGATTGCCATTGTGCATGTCAAGTAACTGATGTTCAGAAAAGATGTGTGATTCAGCAAAGATCCCACAGCAGTAACTGGAAGTGCTGGCCTGCAGATCTCATCGTGCCTGACTTAAAAGAGAATGCTCGCTCTTCCCACTAATAATCCTGTCAATTTCCTTGGAACACACACTCTGGGTGAATATGAATAATGCTTGTATTAGCATAAGGTGCTCCTAATTTTGACCAACCATCAGAACCACCTAGGGAATGTTTAATAAGAAGCAGACTCCTGTTTCTTCTCTTCTGCTTGACTTGCCAAGGTGCCTTAGCACAGTCCTCCTAAACCCTCTTATCCCTACATCTGGAGCCTACAAGGGTTACCAGTCCTTAACATGCTAGAGCAGGACTGTCTAGCCATGAAGCAGATGACCCCTTCCTCCACTTATGTCACACTTCATTTACCAGGGGACTTAATCAGTGCTGTTGGTCTACCTTTTACCATACCCCATGTCTCACAGAAGTCTTCATACTTTAGATTACACCTCTAACTGCTTTTTCCTTAAGGACTTAAAAATGACAAATATGTCCCAAGAATGCAGAGGCAGACCAGAGACAACCTGTTCCTTCCATTGCTCTGACTACTCCACCCTCTTTAGATGCTTCCTCTCAGCCCTCCCACAACAAAAACCACCACGAAAATCAGGAGACACAGTTAGTCTTTTGGACATCAGTTAGTGGCCAACCAGCCTTCAAAACACACTTCCTCTCCATGCCATGCAATCTGTTGAATTACAAGCCAGCTAATCATCTTTCCTCTTTTATTTTCCATCCCTATACTTATCACCATCTGATATACTATACATTTTAATTATTGCTTTTTATAGTCTATATCTCTCCAATAGGATAAGATCATAAGAGAAGGGAATTTTTTTCCACTGCTTGGAACAGTACCTGGAACACTGTAATTGCTTGTCTTAGTTCTCCAGCTACCAAGAAACACAATGGGTTGGCTTGACAACAGGAATTTATTGTTCTATGGTTTTGGAGCCCAGAAAACTTGCTTCCTCCTGGGTTCTGTGTTCAGTAGTATTCTGGCTGGCCAGGAATCCCTTGTGAGCCTTTGCTTTCCCATCACATGGTGATGTCTTTCCCTTTCTTATCAGTCTTTCATTGAATTCTCCTTTTGGCTCCTCCCTGTGACTTTCTCCGCAGGCCTCCAGTCATAGGAGGTTGATCGCACCGTAACTAAAACTAACATCTTCCAAAGGTCCTACGTACAGTGGGTTCACACCCACAGGACTGGGATTAAGATTTAGAATGTTTTTTTCCTGAGATATATAATTCAATGTACCACAGTGCTTACCATGAATACTTGTTTTAAAAAATGAACTAATGAAAGGGAAATCAGAGAATAAAAATGAGCCTCTAAGCTTTTGATGGAAGGTAGCACTGAAATGATATATAAGATTCAGCAAAATTGGTTTGTCCTGTCTCATTTAAACCAGAGCACTTGTAGAAGCAGTTAAACTACATCTTCTTAACATTGAAACACACAGTCAAAATCATTCTATTACACTGTTTCTTTATTCTAATAGAGAAGCTATCAGAACATAGATAAAGAGAATTAGCTGGCTTGTAATTAGACTTCTGGGACACTAAAGGATAACTGTTTCAGTTTCAACAGCCTACACTGAACGCCTTAGATATACTGTATGCATTGACAAGATGAAAAAAGTGGCATTAGCATGCACTTAAGCAGTACATGTTTGTTAAGAATTTCCCTGTTCAGTGGTGATACAAGCTGTTTACATAGCCCTTCTACAAAATATCCCATCATAATGCATAACACGGATGGGAGACATTGCTTGATGAAATTGGCATTCTAGAAGCAATGTTTCTAATTGGTGATTATCCACAATATTGACCCATGTACTGAAATGTTGAGAAGCTATTTCAGGTAATTCTAATATACTGATTTGTTGATGATATTGTCTTTCAGTTCAATAATCTTTTCTTCCAGAGGGGCTGGGTATGTGAATTCACATAGCATTCTCTTGACATCTCATGTCTTGTGAGGTCACTCGCTGATTTTCTTCTCTCTTGCCTTAGAACTCCAGGACTTTCTTTCCAGAGCATGAGGCATATAGCTGATGGCATTTCCCGATACAGAACCATTCTTAAAACATCCACAAAAGGTTTAGAATACTAGATTCCCCTCAGCAGGCTGAGATGGTATTGCTATGAGGTCAGGAGAGGTACATTTCTACCACATCCACAGCTACTAACCCTGCCCAAGCCTTCAGCCCCTTCTTCATGGGCCACTGAACTCTATGCTTTAGCTTGTGAGCCTACAGCCATTTCTCCACAAAAGAAAAGACAAATTCCTTACTGCGCATATAAAGCCCTATGTGATCAAGCCTCAGGTTAAATATACCACCTATTTTTCCTACAACCTCAGGGGACTTAGCATTCTCCTGACCTTCTTGTTGTCCCTCAGATTTGGAAAGCCTCATTCTTGCTTCAGCGCTTTCTACATTCTTCTCCCTGGATAGACAAGATCTTCAGTATCTGTGGCACAATAGACCACATTCCACAACTCACACTTTATCCATCACTCTCTTTGTTTTTTATACCCTACCTCTGAATCATACAGTCATAGCGATGAGGTATTTCATGTTACTTTAAAGAAAGAGAGGAAGGGAGGGAGGGAGGGAAGAAGAGAGTGCAGGAAGGGAGAACAGAGGAAGGGAGAGTGTAAGAAGAGAAGAATAGAGGAAGGAAGGAAGGAGAGAGGAATAGAAAAGGGAAGAAAGGTAGGGATGAAAGGAAGGATGGAGGTAGAATGAAGGAAAGAGACATTCCCTTTTACCCTTTGTCTTATCAGGCTCATTTCCTCCTGCATTTAAGTCCAACCCTCTCATTCTCTAATTTTTTTCTCAGTCATCCTTTCAGTTTTTTTTTTTAAAAAATAACTCCCTTAATGCAGAATATGCCATTAGATTGCTTCCAGGGAATATTTTAAATGGCCTTCTTAATCCCTAAATCCTGAAAATGAAAATAATCCTCTGCACTGGTGCCTAGGAAACTGTCAAATCTTTCTCTTCCTTTTCCTTATTTTTTAAGATTTTTCGATGGGGTATTATATTAGTTTTCTAATGTCATATAGCAAATTACCACAAACTTTGTGACTTTAAGTAACACCCATTTATTGGGTCACAGTTCTGTAAATCAGAAGTCCAGGTTGGATTCTCTGCTCAGAGTCTCACTGATCTGAAATCAAGGGATCAGCCAGGAGTTAAGTTCCCGCTTGGCCTGAGGACACTCTGCCAAGCCCATTGGTTGTTGACAGAATTCTTTTTCGTGTGTGGCTATGGGACTCCTACTCTTAGGTCCTTACTGCATAGCCCCCTCCATCTCAGCAGTGGAGAACTTCTCTCTCACTGAATTCCCCTCACATTTTGAATCTCTCTGACTTCTCATTCTGTGACCAAACTAAACTCTGCTCATCCGTAATTAGATTAGGCCCATCAAGATAATTTGACAATTTAATTACAGGAGCAAAATTCATCATATCACCCCAATAACTATGCATGGAAATCTTGGTAGGTATCTTAAAATTCTGCCTACTGGGGGGTGCGATGGTGGCTCAGTGACAGAATTCTCACCTGCCACGCAGGATAGCTGGGTTTGATTCCCAGTGCCTGCCCAATTAAAAAAATAAAAAATTTCTGCCTACCATACATGAGTCAATAAGTCCAAAAAGATCTTTAGTTTTCTTATCAAATGTGCTGTGACTCCAAATAGAGTCGAAATTAGATCGACATTCTTCAGGAATCCTTTCTCTCTTTCCTCCCAAGTCTGGTTCTTTTTTCCTCCCCAGATTGAAACATCAGAGAGAGACATAGTCCAATTCAGGAAAGGCCTATATAGTTGCTAGGGCAAAATCACTACAAAGACGTCAAACTGACTTCTACTGCCTCTTGGTTTTGCTTTAATGCTCCTTCTTCATTGACCTTTATGCCATTTTTATTTATATCAAAGTAGTATATGTATATAGCTCATAAAATCAAATACTACTACAACATTTATAATGAAAACCCACAATCTTCTGTCCTTTTCACCCTTGACTCTCACTCTAGGGTGAATAATTTTCAACAATTTTAGCTGTTTTACCATGATCAAGTTCTCCGTATTTCTTGAGATTTAAAAATAAATAAATACTATCGATTAATTCCTACCATAAGATATAAGTTATTTTTTGTCATATGGCAATGTTTTCTTGATTTAAGAAAAACTATTTGTAACTGAGCCACAAAGCAACACTAGAATTATATTTATTTTCTTTAAAAACTCCTATTTTTCTTAGGTATTTAATTGTCTTATTTTTTGTTTTCCTTGTTTTCCCCAAGTCTCCCAACAAAATATTGAAACTCATTTCCATTTGTTGAAGCACCTTGAAAGTATCTTTCTTTTTGAGACTTTCAACTTAAAGTTCTCTTAGTATTCAGTTGAGATTGTTTTCTCTCTGGGAGAGATTATAAATTTTAATATACCAATCTATATTTTTTTCAATACTCTCTTACAAATTTGATAGCATTTTAACATCTTATATAAAATAGTTTGACTTTTTCTTGGAATTGTACTATGCTGTTTTTAATTAAAATGGCATGTTTTATATTGTTTTCAAAATTTGTCTATTTTGCTACTTTATTCTGAAATTCTCAGTTTCTTTCAATACTGTGCTTCCAAAAAAACTCTGAAAAAAAGCCCTTCTCAAGTTTTATAATAAATCCATTTGGGTTTTTATTAAATATGTTAAACTCCTTATTTGGGAAGTACTGACATTCTTACAGTATTCAGTCTTTGTATCCAAAAATGATATGTTTTTCTGTGTATTAAAGTCTTATTTTAGGTCTCTCATTAGTGGCTTTTAGATAACATTTTTCAAATAAGTACCAAATATTTTAAGATCTATTTTTATTCCATTATGAATGGGATATTCATTGTACTTTGGGGGGGCATTTATTACTTTACAAATGTCTTTGTTCTGGTTACTTCTGTTCTAATAGTTTGTCAGTTTGTTTTCTAGTAAGCAATTGTCTACATATAGCAATAATGTGTAGTTTTCCTTCCTAAGAGTTTACTAATTATTTTCCTGTGAATTGCTAGAATTCCAGAATAACATTTAATAAAAAGAGATAATGATGGGAATCCTTAACTTGTCCCTAATTTATCATGGCAAGTACTCCAGTGTTTCACAGTTCAGGTATTAATACTGCTCTATTGTAGTTAAACATAACAATGTCAACTGTTTTATTGAAGAAACACTAGAAGATAAGTGCCATGAGAGTAGGGATTATATCTATGGTAATTACACATATTATAGTTGATTTTGTTAATATCTGGTTTTAATGATCAACAGTGATTTGGATGTGTTAAATCATTTTTATTCTACTACTGGTTATCTTTAAATTTATCTGATATGCACCTAAAATATTTCTCAATATAAAAATGTATATAATTATGATTTATTGGGCACTTACATTTTGTTACTTGCCTAACAGATTCTAATTCATTTATTCATCACATAATCCTGTAGCATAGGCATTATTGTTAACATTTTAGACAGAAGCAACTGAAGTTTAGAAAGGGAAGTAACTGCTCTAAATTCATCCAAGAACTAAAATTTAAATAATTTTTGGTCTGATTCCAAGCCTATGTTCTTAACCAATACACTATGCAGGAAGATTACTAATTTTCAGGCTTTCATTTATCCCCAGAAAACTCACAAAACTTTTCTTTTGGACTAATTATTTAATTTTTGTAGGTTTCCATGTAATAAATGATCTTCTAATAATGATATTTTACATTCATTTTCCCAATATTTACTCATTCTTTTCCTGTTTTATTCATTTTGGAGGAACATACTTAATTCTAATTTTAATAGCAGACATCTTTGTTATAACTTAGATTTAATGGAGTTTTCTTTGGTGCTTCAATGCTAAGAATCTTTTGACTGATGGCTTGATGTAGAGGTGATTTATCAAATTGAGGAAAAAACCTTTTTTTTCCTACTATTCTAAGAGGTTTTATTTTTAATAAAAATGGATATTGGATTTTTCCTAAATCTTATTTTGGAATCTTTCGAGAAGATGATAAATATTTCTCCTTGTAACTTTTAGTATTATCAAATCTAAATAGATCGAGTAACATAAGACCATTATTGCTTTCCTAATGCATTCAACTCACAATACAATGTCGTGTTATTTGAAAGTGAATCATATTGTATTTTATCCCTTTATTCAAAGTGTAAGGTTAATCTCTAGTTTTTCATTTTAGTTTCTCTTGTTAGGTTTTGGTATTGTAACCACGCTAGCTCCTGTAATCGAAAGCATTTACATGTTTTTACTCCTCTCTAAAATAGTTTAGATAAAGCAAGGCATTGTCTGTTACTTTAAAATGTGAATTTATCCTTTAAGTTTTTAAATATCTGGGTTAAAAAATAAACTCTGATGCTCATTCAGTCAGTATATATATTATAGGAATAAAGGAATGATCTGGACAAAGGTCTTATTTGGATATATATTTTTGATTATTTCTTGAATTGATATCTGGCTTACTGTTCTGATCAGGTTTCCAAATTTGTCTTGAGAAAATTTTGGTTATTTGAATTTCCTGGAAAATAATAGTATATTATAGCAAGATTCAAAAATTATATACTGTGGACCTAACAAATATATATATATATTTTAATCACTCTGTATCTCTTCCCTAAATTTGCATATGTTTGTTTTATCTATATTCTTGAAACAATTAGGAAAAAGTTTCATTTATATTTTTTAAGAACTTACCCTTAGATCTAGTTATCATTTCTACTGTTTTCCAGTTTTCTATTTTTTTTCCTGCTTTTATACTAATTCTTTCCAATTTCAGTCTCTTGGTTCACTTTGTTTAATTAACTCCTTGTAGTTCTTTCTTATAATAATGGTAAACAATTGGATAATCTATTAAAAAATATACATTAGTACATGATATAAAACTTTCAGATTTAAATTATAACCTTATGTAAATGTTTCATTTAATGTTTTTGCCTTTAATTCCTTATATTGATATTAAGATTCTTATTTTTTCTTGCATTTGACCAATAATTTGTGTACCTTTTTTTTTTTCTTTTGTCATGGGCAGGCACAGGGAGGCAAACCTGGGTCTCCAGCATGGCAGGCAAGTACTCTGCCTGTTGAGCCACCATCCCACCCTGCACCCTTTTCTTTTTAAGCTCTGTTGTTCAAATAGCTTTAGTTCTACTCTCCTAGACAGTAAGCAATCTGATCTAATCTGGAGGTCTTAAGTTAGAAAATTTCACCTACTTATTCTCATTATCAAAATAAATAATTTAATTTTCCTTCCATCTTATTTTATTTTCTCTTTTGAATTCATTCTTGATGTCCATGTATTATCCTCTGTATTTTAGTTTGAATTCCACCGAAGCACACTCTGAGTCCAGTTTATTTGGGAGGTGACTGCAGGAAGTATAAGTGAGGAAGGCCTCGGAGAATCAGGCATCAACAGTATCTGCTAGACATGGCTATGGAGGGACTCCTCTTCATTTTCCTCTACTAATATGAAATTTGCATATCCTATTTTTAAGGATATAAATATCTACCTTTTTTTTTTTTTTTTTTGCATGGGCAGGCATCGGGAATTGAACCTGGCTCTCTGGCATGGCAAGCAAGAACTCTGCCTGCTGAGCCACCATGGCCCACCCTACCATTGTTTTTTAAAACGTTGGCTGTATAAATTTTTCCAATTGTCATAAACAAAAATAAAACACCCACTTTGGATTCCTTGGGATATAATCAAGATTCTAAGGTAGCATATTTGAATTACATATGTCTTGCGCTCTATAGATATGTCTCCGTTTTGGGGTGAGGGGGATGGAAGAATATAGCCTGGAACTGTAAACCTTTTACTAATAGTATTACTTAATATTAAACAACTTTTTTTCCAGAATTATTTGTAATGCATGCATCATGTTAAATAATCATATTTGCAATAGTTAATTCATTTATTTTTAACTTTCATTTAGTTTATCATTGAATAACAGCATACTTACAAAACACCTATTTTAAAGGGAATTGTTTATAAGCTTTTAAAGTATCCTTATATGCTGTAATACATAAATAAGTATTTAATGACACACTTTTGTTAATGTTCATAGCACAAATTCTTTAAAAAATTACTTCATTATTACCACCCACATTTCAGAATAGTTATTAGACCATTTCTGTACCTCCAAATTCTCCTCCTTGGTTTATAATATTTTCTTCTGTCTTTTTAACCCGGAAGTCTCAACATTACAGAAAAATAGAGCAAGGTATAAATGCCATTTTTTAAAATCAGTATTGCTTGCTTTTGATTAACTGTTATATCATTCAGGGTCAGTGCTATATTTTGTTTTGTTTTAATCTCAGGAACGTTTTCTTTTACTATATCTTTTTGAGTTATTTCTATTATTTTTATTAGATGGCTTTTTTTTTTAGGAAAAAAACATATTTTGGGTCTTTGTCATCTGCCCGTTTACTTTCCCTAGCCTCTTCTCAGCTTATTTTACCTTTTTCCTTTCCTTATACCTTTATGATAGCTTCTTAAGGTTTCTTTATGTAAGTTGCCTGATTATCTGATCTTTATTGTTTCTATTTCAATCTTTCATTCTTCAATTGTATTATCATTTTTAAAAATTCTTTCCTTAAGTCTATTAACTAATTTAATTTTTTATTCTGGGTCTGAGTTCTTTCACAAAGTCCATATTCTCTTGAACTGTATTCAGAGCACAAGATGTATTTCTTTACAAATATTTCATTCCAATAGTACTTTTTCTCAAAGTGACTATCTCAGGTGTTACATTGAAATTCTTTCATATGGAAGATTCTGTTCAGTATTTGTCGTTTTATTTTGTTCACATATAAGCAAAGTAAAGGCACATTCCAGGCCCATAGTTACTCAGAAAAATGTATTTTACTTTTATTCTCTTAGTGTTTTTTCAGAAGCTATTTAAAGGTCTTTTTCTCATCTCAAGCTTAAACTACTTTAATGTTAATTTATATTATCCCTTTTGGGATCTAATTGTTTGCTTAATTTAGTTACATCATATGCTTTGAGATATACTCCCCCTTCTAATTGTGAATCTCCGGTGACAGGGGGTTAGCTTTTTGAATTATTTTAGTTTGGGGTATCTCCATTTTCTACATGGTTTAACTTCCCTTATTCCTGAGACTGCTATCTCTCACCCCTACTACTTCCATGACTGAAATATCGTATAGGCATTCTGTTTTACAAAGGCATGTTTGCTCTCATTTCTCTTATGCAATCTGAAGTCAATTATTCAATGTTAATAAAGAGTTTCTGACATATTCCTCTCCTCATGTCCCATAACCCATCTTCTACTATAGTCTTAATAGCAGATTAAGGAAATATTCTTTGGTTTCTTCCATGGTCATCTTTGCTTACTTATTATAATTCCATACTACTTTCTCTGGAAAAGGTTTATAAGTAAGTCCCTGTTGGTTTGATTTAATGATGTCTCATCCTTGATGTTTCTGGCATAAGAATGGCATCCTCTCATGTTTTCCAATAGGAATTCTGAACTTTTCTCTCTGTTTTTTTTATTCTTTAATTCATTGATGGTGATTTGGAAAAAAGAGGGTCGGTTTATATACTGATGCACAAGTTGCTTTTATCCATGATTCGTGTCTACTCCATATTTTAGATGTCACCACACAGATGTCTCCTTAAGTCTCCATCTGCTCCTCGTAAAAAGTCATTTTCAGATACTTGCTTTTTCCTCTATGTCTTCAGAAAAATGTTCAAGTCCCTGTTGTTACCATATGCTTTTCTTTTCCTTTTTGTTAGGTGCTATCCCCACCCCTTTGAATGTGCAAAACCTATATTAGTTTAGGATTTGACAACAACAGTGTGGTGGGTGAAGTGTCATTTGGCCACATTTCTCTTCAATGAGAGATAGTCCCAAATTCCCAATTTCATATCTAACCTGAACATCAAGTTGCTCTACATAGCATCTAGTGCATTTGTGATACCTAATAAACATTCATCAACTCTAGGTCCTCAATGCTAGAAATGGAGCTTTTCTTGCTTTATTTCTCTGAGTACACTAGAGAGCAAAATGCAGTTACTCCATCTCTGAGCAGTAGAAAAAAATGCAAGACCTTCCCTGCATACATAATCCCAGCACTCTTCTGTCCCATCCCTGTTTCCAAACACCTCTCATAAGTGATAAAGCACCACATGTGGAGCAGGCTTACTCCCTTCCCTTACTCTGTCCTTTCCACAATGGGATTTCTAGTCTCTGAATGGATATAAAAAGGGACCAGCTGATGACGATAGTGGAACAGAAGTCTCAGATCTAATCAAAGTAGTTTTCACTGAATTGAAAGTTTGCCTAGTTTACCAGACAATGGACTCTCTGCATCTTTGGCTTATTCAGACCTTCGATGATAGTGATGAATCAACATGATTTCCTACATTTATTTCTTTAAAGCAGTTTTACTGATATGTATTCACATACCATTAATACATCCAAAGTGTACAATCAATGGCTTTAGTGTCATTACAAAATTGTGCATTCATCACTACAATCAATTTTAAAACATTTTCATTACTCCAAAAAGAACCCCCATCCCCTTATCAGTCAATTCTCAAACCCTCTATCCTCCCCTAGCCCTACATAACT
The DNA here is from genome assembly GCA_004026745.1 of Myrmecophaga tridactyla. NCBI lineage: Eukaryota > Metazoa > Chordata > Mammalia > Pilosa > Myrmecophagidae > Myrmecophaga > Myrmecophaga tridactyla. Next base: position 10,193 of record PVIY010007261.1, on the reverse strand, counting down.
ACTAATCTAATTCTGTCTCTGTAGATTTATTTATATTTACATTGTATATAAATGGAATCATACAATATGGTGTACTGTGTCTGGTTTCTTTCACTTAGCATGTTTGTTTTATTGATTTTTTTTTTTACTTAGAGAAGTTGTAGGTTTACACAAAATTCACTTGAAAAATGCAACATTCCCATGTACACTTCTATTGTTGCACTTTGCACTCGTGTGGTAACTTATTATGGTTGCTGAAAGAATGTTAATATATAACTGTTAACCATAGTGCCTAGTTTATATTAGGTGATTTTTTGCTGCCTATCACCCTATTATTAACACCCTGTAATATTTTCATGCATTTGTTATAATTCATGAAAGAACACTTTTATATTTGTACTATCCATAAGAGGGTTCACTGTATTATACAGTCCATGTTTCATCTTCTAACTTTCCTTCAAGTAACATATACAACCCAAAACTTCCCCCTTTCAACTACATTCACAAATAATTCAGTGCTGTTAATTATGTAACATGCTGCCATCACCACCATCCATTTCCAAATGCTTATGATCAACCTGAATAGAAATTCTACACAAATTAAGCATCAGCTCACCATTCTCTTCCACCATCCTATCCTCTAGTATCTATATTCTAGGTTAGAACTCTATGAGTTTGCATATTATACTTAGTTCATATCAGTGAGATCATACAGTATTTGTCCTTTTGCATCTGGTTTATTTCAATCAACAATTGAGGAAAGATTATTAAAATAGTTCTAACATCCATTACCTACATTAGGTGCATTTTTTCCATATACTACCCTATTGTTACCACCTTGTATTGGCACTGTGCATTTGATATGATTCATGAAAGAACCTTCTTATATTTGCCATATTAACTCTGGTCCATCACCTACATTAGGGTTGCCTGTGTTGTGCAGTCCTTTGTTTTATCTTTTAATTTTTATTCCAGTAATATATACAACCTAAAGTTTCCACTTTTAACCACATTCACCTATATATTTCATTGCTGCTGATTAAACTGAAAAATAATGGCTACCATCACCACCATCCAATTCCAAACCTTTGCCATCAGCCTAAATAGAATTTCTGTACAAGTTAAGCATCAACTCTCCATTCTCTAATCCCATTTTTTATCTTCTGGTAATATGTATTCTAACACTATGTTTGTTTATTGTAATTATTTCATAACACAGGGATCATGCAATATTTGTCCTTTTGTGTCAGGCTTATTTCACTCTAATGGCTTCAAGGTTCATTCATCCTGTCACATGGATCAGGACTTCATTCTGTCTTACAGCTGAATAATATACCATCATATGTATGCAGAAATCTACAAAACATGGCTTAAAGAAATCAAAGAAGACCTAAATATATGGGAGGGCATTACACTAGTTCATGGATTGGAGGATTAAATATCATTAAGATGTTAATTCTACCCAAATTGATTTATACATTCAATGTAAACCCAATCAAAATTCCCACAGACTATTTTGCAGAAATGGAAAAGCCAATTATTAAATTTATTTGAAAGGGTAAGGAGCCCCAAATAGCCAAAACCACCTTGAAAAAGAAGAATGAAAGTTCAAGGACTCACACATCCTGACTTTAAATCATATTACAAAGCTACAGTGGTCAATAGAGCATGGTATTGATATAAAGATAGACATTTTAGCCAATGGATCAGAGGCAATAGCTTCTGAAGTTTTGCTTTCTGGAAGCGGGGAATTTTCCAGACCATCAATTTCTGTTTTATTTGTACCCCAGAGTTCAGTTCTCAAATTATCTCTTACCTGCATTTTACTATAATCTGCAAGGAGCAGCCAGGCTACATTTTCCACATTTAGTTTAGAAACTTCCTCAGCTAACTATCACAGGTCATTGCCTTTAAAGCCTAACTTCATTCCAACAGCAGTACTCAATTTGACCAAATTCTCTGCTACTTTAAATACAGGTTGGCTTTCTTCCAGTTTTCAGTACACATGCATTATTTCTGCCTAAAGCCTCTTAGGAAGTTATCTTTAGCATCCATATTTCTACCAACAGTCTCTTCAAAGCAATCCAGGCCCTCTCTACCAAGATCCTCACAACTCTTCTAGAATCTTCCCTCTATTCATTTAAAAAGCTGTTCCACTATGTCTGGTACTTGCAAACTGCAGCACCCCACTTCTCTGGTACTAAAAATTTTATTTGCATTCGTTAATGATGCTGGAATGCAATATACCAAAAGTGGAATGACTTTTATAAAAAGACTTTATTGAGTTGCAAGTTTACAGTACTAAGGCTATAAAAATGTCCAAACTAAGGCATCCAGATAAAAATAACTTGACTCAAGAAAGGCGAGTCTTGGAAGGCACTTGGCTAGTATCTGCTTGTCCTTGTTCCCAGTTTTGTTGCTTCTGGTTTCTGATGCCAGTGGTTTCCTCTCTAAGCATCTGTGGGCCTTTACTTAGCTCCTCCAGGACACAACTCTGGATTCTGACTTGCTTAGCATCTCACAAAAAGACACATAATGGCATCTGCTGGACTGTGCATTTCCAAACATCTGTGTCTAGGCATCTACACTCTCTGTTGTTACTCCAAGCATTTTCAGTTCTCTACATCTCTATCAGTTCTGAGCTTTCTCCAGGATGCTTCCCCTTTTAAAGGACTCTTGTAAACTAATCAAGACCCACCTTGAATGGGGAGAGTCACATCTCTATCTAACCAAAGGCTACACCTGCATTTGGGTGTGTCACATCTCCATGGAAACAATCCAATCAAATCTTCCCACTCTAAACAATGGGCCTAGCCCCAAAAGATTGGATCAGGATTAAAATGTGGCTTTTCTGGGGCACCATAGTAGTTTCAAACCAACACAACACCCTTGTTTAAATTTATTCTTAGAAATTTGATTCTTTTAGTTGTTATTGTAAATGGAATTTTTTTCTTGATTTCCATCTCAGGTTGCTTATTACTAGTGCATAGAAACACTGCTGATTTTTGTTAGTTGATCTTGTTCCCATCAGTTTGCTGAATTCATTTATTATTTCTGATAGCTTTATTTTAGAATTTTGGGCACTGTCTATATATAGAATCATGTGATCTGCAAGTAGTGAAAGTTTTACTTCTTCCTTTCCATTGTGGACACATTTTATTTCTTTTTCTTGCATAATTGCTCTGGCTAGAACCTCTAAAATAATATTAAATAGCAGTGGTGACAGTGGACATCTTTGTCTTGCTCCAGATCTTAGAAGGATGACATGCAATCTTTCACCATTGAGTAGAATATTAGCTGTGGGTTTTTCATATATGCTTTTTTTCATATTGGGAAAGTTTCCTTCCATTCCTATTTTTTCAAGGCATTTTTAATCAAGAAAGTATACTGGACTTTGTGAAACACTTTCTGCATCAATTGAGATGATTTCCCCCCTCTCTTTATTAATGTGGTATATTACATTAATTTATTTTCTTTTGTTGTACCACCCATGCACATCTGGGATAAAATCCTCTTGATCATGGCATGTAATTTTTTAAAGTGCTATTGGATTCAATTTCCAAGTATTTTGTTGAGGATTTTTGCATCTATGTTCATTAGAGAAATTAGTCTGTAATTATGTTTTCTTGTAGTAACTTTATGTTTTTTGGGTTTTAGGATGGTGCTGGCTTCATGGAATGAGTTTGGTATTGTTACCTCCTCTTCAATTTTTTGGAAGAGTTTGAGCAGGATTGCTATTAATTCTTCTTGGGAGGATTGGTAGAATTCACCTCCCTGAGGCTTTTCTTTGGGGAGAGGTTTTTTTATGACTTATTCAATGTATTTACTTGTAATTGGTCTGTTGAGGTTTTCTATTTCTTCCAGAGTCAGTGTAAGTTCTTTGTGTTTTCTAGGAATTGTCCATTTCATCTAAGTTGTCTAATTTGTTGGCATGTTGTTATTCATAATATCTCTTATGAGCATTTTTATTTCTGTGGGGTTAGTAATAATGCCCCACTCTCCGTTCTGATTTTATTTACTTACATCTTTTCTCATTTTTTTCTCTTGTAACTCTAGCTAAGGGTTTGCCAATTTTATTGATCCCCTCAAGGAACCAACTTTTAATTTTGTTAATTCTCACTGATGTTTTATTTTATTCTCAATTTCATTTTTGTGCTCTAATCTTTGTTGTTTCTTTCCTTCCTTTGTTTTTCAATTAGCTTGTTGTCCTTCTTCTAGTTTGTCCAGATCTGCAGTTAGGTCTGATTTAGCTCTTTGTTTTATATGTAAGCCTTTGGGCTATAAATTTCCCTCTCAGCACTGCCTTCACTGCAACCCATAAGTTTTTGTTGTTATTGTTGTTTTTGATGGTCCAATTATGTAACATTTACTGGCAAAAATCAGAATATAATGTGTAAATGTGGAATGTGCCATGTGTTTTGGATACTCAGGAAAGGGAGGAATCACTTAAAAAAAAATCAAGCATTCATTAAACACAGTGTACATGGTGCTATGATTAGGTTAGCATACATTTGTTATATGCCTACAATGAGATATGTACTTTCTTTTTTTCTTTAACACATAATATTAGATATATAGTGTTTTTGCTTTCATTTGCTCAAGATAGTTACTGTTTTTTTTGCAATTTCTTCTGTGACCCACTGATTGCTTAAGAGTGTGTTATTTAACTTCTATTTATTTGTGAATTTTTCAGTTCTCCACCTGTTATTGCTTTCCAGCTTCATTCCATTATGGTCAGGCAAAATGTTTCGTATAATTTCAATCTTTTTAAATTTATTGAAACTTGTTTTGTGACTCTACATGTGATCGATCCTGGAGAATAGAGCAGACATATGTATATACATATATGTCTGCTATGTCTATTTAATTTATTATATTATTTAAGCTCTTAGTTTCTTTATTCATCCTCAGTCTAGATGTTCTATCAATTGATAAGAGTGGTGTATAGAAGCCTCCAACTATTATAGAGACATCTATTTTTCTCTTCAGTTTTGCCAGTGTTTGCCTCATATATCTTGGGGAATCCTGATGTGCCAGTTTGAAACTGTTATGTACCATAGAAAATCGATGCTTTAATCCTGATTTAATTTTGTGGGGGCAGCCATTTGTTTTACTGATTCAATATGTAGGGGTCAAACTTTTGATTAGATTATCTCCACAAAAATGTGGCATGCCCAATTGTGGGTGTGAACTTTTGATTAGATGGAGATGGGACTCTACCCATTCATGGTAGGTCTAGATTTGTTTACTGGAGTCCTTTAAAAGAGGGAACATTTAGGAGAGAGCTCTGAGATGAGAGCTGATGTAGACATTTGGAGATTGAGACAGAAATAGCCTGGGTGCTAAGTAAGGACTCACAGAAATAGCCAGAGCCTGAAGAGAAGAAATCTCTGGCAGAGCAGATAAGTGAAGGTCAACAGATGCTTAAAGAGGTAGCCACTGGCATCGGAAGCTGGAAGCAACAAAATCAGAAACAGGGACCAACAGATGTTAGCCACATGCTGTTCATGCTTCCTTGAACCAAGGTGCTTTTTACTGGATACCTTAGTTTGGACATTTTTATAGGCTTAGCACTATAAACTTGCAACTTATTAAATTCTGCTTTTTTAAAGCTGTTCCATTTCTGGTATATTGCTTTCCAGAAGAATTAGCAAATTAACACACCTGATTATATGCATACATATTTATGATTCTTATTTCTACATTTCTCTTTAATGGGATATTTCAGTGGTGGTTGACTTTAACATTACATTACCAGTTTTTGCTTATTTGTATCAACCACATTTAACCTGCTCTATGCAACTCAGAATTGTTCATTTTTTCTTTATTGTTTCACAGTTTATCCATTTAGCCATAACTTCAGTCATATGAAAAGTCAATTATATGACTACCACATATCCTGAGTGTTCTATGTTCTGGACATATTATTATATCTAATAAATCATCACTTCCTTTAAAAACTTATAGTCTATTGGGGGAAAGGATCTATACATAAATAAGATAGCTACAGTTGTATGGGTGTTACGACAGAATTCATTATGTTAAATTGTCAAAGGAAGAAGTGGTCAGTTCTCCAAGGTAGATGTCAGGAAAGGCTTTGTAAGAGAGACAGAACTTGAACTGAATTTTTTTTCAAAAAGAATATGAGTAGGTGTTTACAAACTGACACATTGGAAGCAATTGAGGACAGAGGCAGGGATGATGTTGCAAGTGGTAAGAACAATGTCTGATATGAAACTGCTTGGAATACTGGAGGAATTGAGAGCACTTTGGTATGACTGAATTATCCATAATGAGAAACACCCAGCCAATGTGAAAACTAGAAGGGCTTAGAGGGGCCCATTAAAAATGTGAAACTCCAAATATAGTGCATTATAAAATAATTACAGTCTGTGCCTTTTGCTATTAGAGTTCTTTACCCCTCTCCTCTAAAGATTTATCTGTTGTAATAGTTTCTACTTCCATTTTGATAATCATGTCATTTATCAAGTATTTTCCACCTCAATTATATTTAAAAGTACTCTAAATATTCCAGTTTATCATTTTATTTTTATTGACTAAAACCCTCTCTTTTACATTGTTTTTATCCTACCTCAAAAAAAAAATGACTTGAAGTATTGAAATGACCTAACTGGTTTTGCTCTAGGTACACAGGTTACAGATATTTAACTCAAATATATAACTATGTTTTCTAGACCCAAAACAACACTGAATCACAATTTTTCTTTGCAATTCAGAGACAAATGTTATTCCTTGACTGAAGTCTCAATGCAGTAATGTATGGCATATGGCATATGGTCGAGAAAATTAAAAGTGCTTACACTGAGAAGAGGTCAAAACCTATTGGGCATAACCAGAACCTAGAGAGTTCATTCCATTATTGAAATGTCAACCAAGAGAATGGCAAGCAGAGTGTATTATACATCAAAACTATTTACAATGCCAGAGAGATACAATTTGACAATGGAGAAAAGAATAGTAAAGCATTTTGACTAAAAATGAAAGGAACAAAAAATAAAAAAGAAATGGATGGCTATCTGCAGCAGACCATTAGAATGAAAGGTGAGTGACAGAGAAAAACTGTAAGTCAACAGTTTGTACACACTAAATTGCTTTGTCTCCTACCAGAGGGGACTTCTAACTCCCCTATATTTTTGCCAGGTGAGAATAATAAAATAGTGAAAAACAAGCTGTATCAAAGCATTCCTAAATTATATAGAAGACAACTTTATGACTCATAAAGCAAAAGCTTTTGAAGACAAGAGACTGTATTGTATCTCTTACATATGAGGACAAATAATATTTGAGTTTGTGTCTATAGGCTGCTGTAATTCAGAATAGCTTCCACCAAAGTCTCATGGCAAACCTTTAGCTGAATGCCTACCATATTCCAAACTCTGTTTAGACCCCTGGCATATATCAGTGACCAAAACAGATGAAGACTCTGCTCACAGAGAACTTACATTTTTAGCTGGGGAAGGCAGAAATTAGACGAATAAAATAAACAGGTAAATTACATCTTGCATTAGCAGTGATAAATTCTCTATATAAAGAAAAAGTAGGATAGTTCAAGAGGGTGAGAGTGCCCAGATGGAGGCAGAGTAATCTAATCTACAGCACTAGATAGATTTGTCAGAGTAAGTTATTTTAAGAAAATTGGATTTGAGCAAATACTTAAAGGGGATGGGGAAGTTGACCAAGTGGCTATCTGGGGAAAATGAGTATCAGTGCAGTCAATGGTCACAGGGTGCCAAATTTGAAAAACAGCAAGGAAGCAAATGTGGTTGAAGTAAAGGAATAGTAGATGAAGGCAAAGAAAAAAGGGGTGAACCTCAGTTTATTTAGGGTCTTGTGGGTCATCGTAAGAGCTTTAGCTTTATTTTTGGTGAAAATGGAAAACAATTTCAGAGTTTCAGGCAAAGGATGAATAATGAATATTATGCTTTTAAAGGACCATCTGACTATTATGTCAGAATAAATGTGGGTGAGCAAAGTTTGAAACAAGGAAAATTGTCAAAATTGTATTGTAATAAGTCAAGGGTAAGATGACGGCAGCTCAATCAGAGAGAACCTATGAAGCCTGTGAGAAGTGTTTTGATTCTAGGTATAATTTGAAGGTAGTAAGAGATTAGTTAGGATGACTGCAAGTTTTTGATGAGAATAACAGGAAGGATGGAACTGCAATCACCTGAGATGGGGCAAACTGCATGTTGAATGAGGCTTGGTAGGAGGAGGTTACAAACAGGGGCTTTTTGGATATCTTGACTTTGAGATGATTAAATATCATGATGGAGATATCCAAAACTAACTAGGAAGGCAGGTATGTCCAGCTTTGGAGTGGTATCACACACACACAAAAAAGCCAGTGGAGAAGAAAATGTGATATATACCCTTTGCATTTGGTGTTGGGCCTGGGGTCCCTTGTTGCTCAGCAGAACTGACAGCCAGGAATAAGTGCTGAGATGGGGAGAAGATGGCAAACTGGAACTTGCTAGAACCTCTGCATGTGTTTCTGACCATGGAGAAGTAAAAGAAAACTAGAACTTGCTGGCACCTCTGCATCTGTCTCTCACCATATCCACATCTGCCTATGATAACATTCATAGAGTAATGGCTGCTGTTCATTTCAGCCCTTCTCATATATCTCTTTGAGCCAACTCTAATGTGGAGATATAAAAAGAAGGGGTTCTGGGAAACGGAGTTCCAGTGTAGCCAAATTGATCCAGTGCAATACCACACGTATGCTATTTCAGTAGAGAGTGAAATATTGATGTCGTAGGCAATAGAGGAGACTAGTCCTGTAGTGCTATCCTTGCACACGTGAGAGGGCATCACAGTACACAAGTGGGAAATTACATTTGGATCAGAGCAAAGGTATTTGAGTTTATGAAAACTAATTTCCAGAAAATGGCAATCATCTCTGTTGAATACTCTGATAACAGTATTAAAATCAAGCATTAAATCATAAGGTTAGAAAAATTGGGGTATATTTTAGGATATAATTACCATTTGGCTGAATACAAATCATCATAGGAGGTTAGTCACTAATAGCAAGAAATGTGTTTGTTAGTGTAGCTCAATTTTATGGCATATGAAATGAAAATGAAAGTAAAAAATGAATAACATTTGTTTATTTCTAAAGATTAAATAACCTCTCACATGACCTGGATCTCAATCTCCCTCAGTAGTCTGATGACTTCCATTTGTTTCCATTTTTTTTCTCTAGTACTATATCCAGTTGCCAATTGGGCAGCTCCACCCCCAATTCTCAAAGGCACCTCTGATGTAACCTGGTCAAAATGTAATGCATGGCACTCTGCATGCTATACTCCCTCCAATCCTGGTCCTTCTCTACTTCTAATAACCACTTTTTCAAGCCAGAAATCTAGTACTGAACCTACCTTCACCCCTTCCTAACTAACCCCCATTTAATTGCCTTGTCCTGTTCCTTTCACCTCCTACACATCTCTAGAATCTGTCCACCTATTTCAATTTGTATCCCACTTTCCTCTTAGACCATGCAACCCTCAACTTTCTCCTGGATTATTAAATAGTTTCCTTGCTAATTTCTTTCATCCTGTCCCCTCACCCTGGTCCAGTCTCCTCATTACACCCAGTAACTTTTATTGTGTTTTGCTTTCTTTACTTTTTAAAATCACTGAATCACAACCTTTTTCATAAATGGTGTTTGAATGACTTTTCATTGCTCTCAGAATAATTATCACACTTTTTTAACCAAGACTACCTGATCTGGCCCAAGTCTCCCTTCACAAATAGGGACATGTAGGAGCAATGTGAGGTTATTATGTTCATGACTATTTGGAAAAGGATGTAACCAAGTTGCAAGGGGATCAGATTTTTTATGTTAATGAAAGGGAAAGGCAATATTTTTAAAAGTAGATATGTGAAGTCATCAGTTTGATTACTAAGAAAACTTTTCTTCACAAAACTCAAGGCTAGCAGATTTCACATTTTTCAGGAGGCATTAACAGATGTTTGGGGAAAAAAGGAAGGTTGGGCCTCTTTTGTTACTCAGATGTGGCCTCTCTCTCCAGCCAACATGATGAGCAGTCTCACCACCCTTCCCCTCTCTGCGTGGGACATGACTCCCAGGGATGTGTACCTTCCTGGCAACATGGGACAGAGAACCTGGAATGAGCTGAGATTCAGCATCAAGGGATGGAAAAAAACCCTAGAATGAGCTGCGAATTAAC
>PVIY010007260.1:68053-83210 GCA_004026745.1 Myrmecophaga tridactyla | reverse complement strand
GTCTGTGCACAGTCATCCTCTTCATCACACGGTAAATACTATATTCCCCCAGTAGGGGCAAAATGGTTATGTTCTTCCACAGGGCTTATCCCTTGTGTGTCAAGAAAATCCCTCACTGAAACAGGAGAGATGTGCGTCTTAGTGACACTGTTGCCCCATATCCTCTTCCGTAATGAAGAGGACCTTTATCAATACTGGGTCACACGGCTCCCAGCCATGCTAAGAAAAAAAAGAGAACTCATCACAGCTGTTACCCTTGCTTCTCTTCTAAGTGTTGCTGGTCTAGGCACCGGTATCACCTCAATCACCCTCCAACAACAGAGCCTCTCCAACCTAAGAGCTGCAATAGATGAGGACTTAACCCACATTGAAACCTCCATCACCCATCTTGAAAAATCCCTTACATCCCTATCAGAGGTGGCTCTCCAAAATAGAAGAGGCTTAGACCTACTTTTCCTTAAGCAAGGAGGGCTTTGTGCTGCATTAGGCGAAGAATGTTGCTTCTACTCTGACCATTCTGGCATCGTTAAAGATTCCATGATCAAACTTAGGGAAGGAATTGCAAACCACAAACGTGAACGGGAAGCCCAAGAAAGTCCTTTCTGGGGTGGGCTCAACGGGGTCCTCCCCTACCTCCTCCCTATATTAGGCCCCCTTATAACCCTACTCCTTATACTATCCTTTGCACCTTGGGCTATAAGAAGGATAATACAGCTAATTAAAGACCAAATTGATTCTGCCCTAGGCAGGCCCATTCAAGTGCATTATCACCGGCTTCACCTCACTGACCAAGGTGTGAATCCAGAATATCTGACTGTACCCACCCTCTCGGGTAAGAATCCCCCTCCTATGGGAGCAGCATATAACTCAAAAAGTATGCTTCTAGCTTATGCTATGATTGGTACTGCTGGGTGCAAGGCAAAGCACTGCAAAGGAGGGCCAAAACAATTGAAGGCCATTTTCGAGCTCCTTGAGAAGTATACCTCCTTTGCATAGGGGTTTGCTCTGCAAAAATTCCCCTCCCCAGAAAAACAGAGCCACAAACAACTTGGGGAATGAGGCCTCTATTTCCCCCAGCAGGTTAACGCCAAAGGAATGCTTAATCAGCATTTCTCCTCCATCCTTTTGAAAAACAAAGGGAGGAGATGTTAGGGACAATTAAGGTAGCATATATAGATTCCACCCTCAGCAATGCCGAAAACATGAAACATGGCCGCCAGGGCTAATACAAAAATAGCCTAAGCTACAATCAACCTTCTTTATGGAAGTACTAGCGGTTCGCGCCAAAAGTACAAAACCGCGCCAAAAGTACTAACCTTACAAACTGCCTTTTACCCTAGCCACAGCAGCAACCAATCCCAGTAATCTGCCCTCCAGCCTGGCGACAGCAGTGACCAATCCTAGATCGCCACCCGTCCCTACTAGCCACTCCTTCTTCCAAAAGCATATATATACCCAGCCCTCTCAATAAAATTTTGCAGCTTGATCAGAATACTTGTCTTGCTGTCATTCTTCGTGTCTCTTGTCCCATGTCATTCTTTCCCTCACAGGAGTTAGAGCCTCGGTTGATCATCCCGTGGGCTGGGACAATAACTCAAGAGCACATAGCATTTTCTATGCATTAAAAATATTAACAAGAAATGTTTTATATCATTTTTTAAAATATCGCATTATAGGATCAAGGATATTTACAAAATAAAAATAGTTATATCTTTTAAATTAAGATTAAATTGGTTTCATTTAAAAGTGATTGAGTCATGTAATATATATTTTTTAAATGGGCCTATCAAATAGTAGAGATTGTCTTAACCCCATGGTATGCCATTTCTCTTTACTAATGATAAAACCCATATATTAGTATTTCAGCTTAAGTTTACCTAAAAATTCTCACCTGAGGCCATATTCCCCCACCACCAAAGACTGAGACTGATAGAATTTATTAGGTGGTTAGTTGATATGCACATAAAAGATACAAACTATTCATATATTTAGTATTGTTCTTCATTTTATATATTGAGAAATAAAAATAAAATCTAATAAAATTGGTGCAATTAAATCTATAAAAAAGAATATAAATGGAAAAATGATGAAGAAATCTTATCTATAATACATTGATACACTCCTTCCTCTTTCTTGTGTATCATATGCATGTATACCTCATCCTTAGTAAACCAGGGTACACTCAACAATGTCAAGGTCAAGCACATCCTCCAGCCCTCTCCTACCCCCTCATTTGTGTGCAGTTGTTTCATTAGGTTTCTATTCCACAGCCAGGAATGAGGTTAAATCTAAAGGAATGGCCTGATCATACTTTGAGCCCAAACTAGAAACTAGCAGCCTCAGGGGCTCATCAGGGCTGGAACTCTCCACAATATTGCTTGATACATGCTTTTCTCTCAGAGATATGGCCTCTTCCTGTGGGGTATAAAAATCTGTCTCTCAGGCAGCACAGATGTGGCTTATCTCCAATACAAGCTGAGGTCGGCAGACCTAGCAGCCACTGACCCGGAACAGCAGTTGGCCTCTCTTGGGACCAGCTCAGAGGGGATTTCTGCCCTACACTTTAGAATCCTTTGTGCTGTGTCTAAGCTACAAAGCTGTCATTTGCAGAAAATCTCTGATGTGTGTGAGCTTGTGTTCCCACAACATTCCCTATAGCATCTCACTTCACATCCCAAAATAGATATTATGTTTTATAAGCTATTTCTCCTATTTTCATAATCTCTGCATTGAGTGATATAAATAAAGTAATGGTAGTTCTCTGGATGGACATATAGAAAATTTCCAAATACTGTAGCATGAGTTTTTATCTATTTATATGCTATGGGAGAGATAAAACTGACTTAGAAATTAACATAGATTCTTAACAGCATGCTCAGAGTATACAGATGTTTTTATTGAAAAAATGTTGGACAAGGGAACTGCAAAAGATTATAATTATAGATATATAGTGTGGTAAATTGAATTATGTATCTCAGAAAAAAAATGTTTGTAATCTTAATCCAATTCTCATGGTTGTGAACTCATTGTAAATAGGACCTTTGAAGGTGTTATTTTTAGTTTAGTTTAGTTATGACCCATGATGGGTCATAATGCTATTACTAGAGGTTTTATAAAGAGATAACAATGGGAGGAGCATGAAGTAGGAAACCAGAAGTCAACAGAAGCAGAAGATAACGTAGAGGACATCACCATGAGGTAAGGCAGAAATTTAAGCCAAGGAACCCCAAGGATCATCTATAGCCAGCACAAGAATTTTACAGACTTTGGGGAGAAATCATCACCTTGCCTAGCCTCAAAATTGTGAACCATTAAATGCCCATTGTTTGATCATTGTAGATTTAGGGTAAATCTTAAAAGTGGTTGGTGTTTCTTCTGACTTTGTTATACTTGTCCAGAATTGCTTTCACCATTATATTTGTTTAAACTTTCTGTATACATTTTCCAACCATTTATGAAATCTAGAGAAATGTTTGAGGACTTTTGTTTGGGATTGCATTTAATGTATAGATCACATTGGGGAATTGGCATCTTACAGCCCATGTGGTAAGCAATAGAGCAAAGGGAGAGAGATGCTCCCAGTCTCACTTCCTTCCCCTGGATTGTCCTAGGAATAGTTATGTCATAATTTATGGCCATTCTTAAAGCAATCCCACAAGAATGATCAATCAGTTGCATTAGTTTTCTAAAGGGGGCAGACCAGTATCTCTTATCTATGTATTTACTCCTTTTTCTCCCCACTGTGTCACTTCTTTTTTCACCCCCTATATTAGTAAATAAGCAACCATGTTTTTGCATTTGACTCTGTTCTTGAGCAAATCTGAGCAGTAAAACATAAAAATAGAAAGCATAAGAAATATTCTCAGCATAAAAGAAAACAAAATAAACAAAAAACAGTCAACAAAAACAAGTTGGTTGTTTGGTTTTTGTTTATTTTGTCTTCTTTTTTCTTTACGTAACATTTTTTGGTATTATTTAATTGAGGAAATATTAAATTGAAGAGAATAGATTTTACCTTAGCAAATATCAGAAGAAAGGGGTTTATTAGCAAGATTTTGCATTCCAAGATGAACTTTCAGGAAAGATTTACAAGTCACTCTATAGAACTGAGGTGAACAAAGCTGCAGTTGTTACTGCCTCAATCAGGAGTCCATTACCACTAAAGTACCAACAAGCACCAACACATAACTACAATTAGAAAACTTCCCTACTGTTGCTTTTTTCAATTACACCAGCCAACAGGATGCCTGGAATCCTCTCTTTCTCCTTATGCCCATACAAATTCATTTCTCAGTAAGTGAATCTATTCTGGACCACTTAATCATGCTCTGAAATCTCATTGCAAGATCACCTAAGAAATACTGTTTTGTTTTTGTTTTTGTTTTATTTTGCAGTCTCCGTAGTGAAGTAAGACAAAACAGAAGAAAGTTGGAACATAAAGTGATTTAGCCAGTCCAAAAGATTTGCTCCATATATTAATTTACAAACATGTTGATTCACATTTTAAAAATGTAAAAAAGTAACGATTGAGATAAATATATTTCCACAAAAATGAAACTATCACTATTGCAAAGAAGATACATTTATTCTCTATCATAAGTTTTTCCCTTAAATTTTGAGTGATCCCCATTCCCTCTCTGATATTAAAATAAAGTAAAATAATAAAATGCAATCATTATGATGTAATACAATTATTTTAACATAAAGAAATAGTATAATATAAAAATGGGATATAATATAAAATATAATATTCCTTGTATCTCTCAAACAATAGAATAAAGGGGTGAATTTGCCGAATATAAGTATCTTCTATTTAAATATGAATAAAATGGGAGAGGGAATCCAATTGGCAAATAGTGTATGTATATACACACCCATCACACACATAAACATATACATATAAACATATGTTCACTTATTTGCATATGTATATTTTATTAAAATTATATATAATCTGAATTCAATATATAAAAGAAATTTTAATAGAATTTTAATTGATTTGACTTAAAAACCTAAGACTTCAGGGTTCTTCCAGTCGTTACTTATTTTATTGTTATAAGATCCTAGTTTATATTTCTATTTTCCTTTCTTTACAACCCATTACATACATGCACATATACACATATAAATGCATATCCATGTGTCTATACATGTATATACTTTTTTCTAAGTCAACACATACTTAGCTGGTGGTATGCTGACCTATATCTCATTCTAGTCATATCAGATGTTCTTGCCTACATATGCTTGTGGTATCTTCTATTATCATTTCCCCCTAATTATTGTGGCATTGAAAAGATCCCTGGAGATCCCAAGTATCTAGACATATCCTTCTCCTGTCAGTTGTTGATCCAGTAGCCATATTTCTCATGAATAACAAGGATTAATCATCAGTTCTTTTATGTCTGTTATTTTAGGGTTATGTTGTACATAGTAAGGCCAATCAATATGCATATAGGGCATTGGTCACTTCTGTTACTTTAAAATTAATTGCTTTTTCACAATTTAATGGAGGTTGTTGTAACAGTGGATGAAGCAATAATAATAAATATGG
Organism: Myrmecophaga tridactyla; assembly: GCA_004026745.1. NCBI lineage: Eukaryota > Metazoa > Chordata > Mammalia > Pilosa > Myrmecophagidae > Myrmecophaga > Myrmecophaga tridactyla. The sequence continues at coordinate 77,656 of PVIY010007260.1, read as the reverse complement.
TGTTGCTGATGGAAGCATTGTGAGAAAGAAAAGCAAATGCATATTTAGAATATGAGTTCAGAATCTATTGAGTATAAACAGATTTCCACCTTCCTCCCACGCGGTAGGGTGTGTAACAATTGGTAGCTCATTGAAGATAATTACCTCATTCCTCTCTATAATACATGGAGTTGTAGCAAAAGTTCAGCATTTTCTCTATTGTTGGCAGGCTTGATATTGAAGGGCTGAAGTATCCAGATAATCACAGAGAGCTTGGATTTAGAGTTAAACCTTGTCACCATTTTTTTATGAGTCAAAAATCAAATATTGAAAGGTATCATCCTAGAAAACTGAATGGTTTTCCCTTAATGGATCACTTTATCAACTTGGATATTATACATTTCCTGTTGAGACAGGTATTTTTTTTCTTTTTTAGAGAAATTGTGGGTTTACAGAAAAATCGTGCATAAAATACAGGATTCCCATATCCTATCCCACTAGCAGCTACTTACATTAGTGTGGAATATTTGCTGTAAGCTTTGATAGAATACTTTTTTTTCACTCGTCTGTCCATAAGGTAGATAGCCAGACACAGTGTTTTCACAATCACACAGTCACATTGCAAAAGCTTTATCATTATACAATCATCTTCAAGAAACATGGCTACTGGAGCACAGTTCTACATTTTCAGGCAGTTCTCTCCAGCCTCTCCATTACACCTTAATTAAACAGGTGATATCTATTTAATGCATAAGAATAACCTCCAGGATAACCTCTCATCTTTGGAATCTCTCAGCCACTGACACTTTATTTTTCTAATTTCACTCTTCCTCCTTTTGGTCGAGAAGGTTTTCTCAATCCCTTGATGCTGAGTTCCAGCTCATTCTAGGATTTGTGTCCCATGTTGCCAGGAAGGTCCACACCCCTGGAAGTCATGTCCCACGTAGAGGGGGGAGGGCAGTGAGTTTGCTTGTCATATTGGCTGAGAGAGAGAGGTCACATTTGAGCAATGGAAGAGACTCTCTTGGGGGTGACTCTTAGGCCTAATTTTAAGTAGGCTTAGCCTATCCTTTGCGGGGTTAAATTTCATATGAACAAACCCCAAGATTGGGGGCTCAGCCTATTGCTTTGGTTGTCCCCACTGCTTGTGAGAATATCAAGAATTCTCCACTTGGGTAAGTTGAATTTTCCCCTTTCTCACTATTACCCCAAGGAGACTTTGCAAATACTTTTTTATTCACTGTTCAAATCACTCTGGGATTATCGGGGCATCACTCTGGACAAACATACAAAAGTACAAAAGTACAAGAATACATTTTAAATTGCACTACTAGTTAAAGTTCATGGAATAACTTAGGGTTCACTGTTTGTATTCTGTTAACATATATATATATATATACACATACATATATACAATTAAATTAAACATTTCCCCTTTCAGTGATATTCAGATATATATTTCAGGTTTATTAATTGAGTTCACAATGTTGCTATACCATAAACACTATCCATTACCAAAACATTTCCATCATTTCAGATAAGAATTATGTACATTTTGAGCCTTAACTTCCCATTCCCTAGCCCTGTCCTATCTGTTGGTTTGTATGTTCTAGATTCTAACTCTACAACTTAGCTTATTCTAATTGTTTAAATCAAGGAGATCATACAGTATTTGACCTTTTCTGTCTGGCTTATTTCACTCAATGTTATGTCTTCAAGATTTAATCCATGCTGTCACACGTATCAGGAATCCATTCCTTTTTATGGCTGGGTAATATCCCACTATATACATATACCATATTTTTTCCATTCATTGGTAGATGGACAATTAGATTACTTCTATCTTTTGGCAATTGTAAATAATTCCACTATGAATATCAGTGTGCAAACATCTGTTCTAATCCCTACTATTAATTTTTTAGGGCTTATTCTGAGAAGTGGGAATGACATATCATTTGGTACTTCTACACTTAGCTTTCTGAGGAACAGCCAAATTCTCTTCCACAGTGGCTGCACCATTTTACATTGCCACTAGCAATGAATGAGTATTCCTATTTCTCCACATCTTCTAGAACAAAATTATTTTCTGTTATTTTTTTAATAGCAGCCATTCTAATGGATGTGAAATGGTATCTCACTGTAGTTTTGATTGGGATTTCCCTGATGGACAATGCTGTTGAGATTTTTTCATGTGCTTTCTGGCCATTTGTTTATCTTTTTGGAGAGATATCCGGTCAAGTCTTTTGCTCATTTTTAAATTGGGTTTTTGGTTTTTTCTTCAGTGGAGGATTTTTCTATATATATGTGGGATAATAATCCTTTATTTAATGTGTGTTTTCCTAATATTTTCTTCCACTGTGTAGACTGTCTTTTACTATCAAGATGAAGTCCTATGAGGAATATAAGTGTTTAATTTTGATGAGACCCCCTTTATTTTTCTTTTGTTGCTTGTGCTTTGAATGTAAAATGTAAGAAACCATTGCCTAAAACAAAGCTCTAAATATGCTTCCCTATGTTTTCTTCCAGGAGTTTGAAATTCTAGGTCCATATTTAGATATATGATCAATATTGTGTTGATTTTTGTGTATGGTGTGAGGTAGTGTTTTTTTGTTTTTTTCACATGGAGATCCAGTCGTTCCAGCACCATTTGTCAAAGATATTATTCTTTCCCAAATGAATGGTCTTTGCACCTTGTCAAAAACTCAGTTGGCCTGAAAATGTGAAGCTGATTTCTGTGTCCTTTATTCTATTCCATTGGTATATATGTCTGTCTTTGTGCCAGTACCAGGCTGTGTTGATTACGATGGTTGTGCAGTAAGTTTTAAGATTGGGAATTATGAGTCCTCCAGGTTCAGTTTTCATTTTCAAGATTGCCTCAGCTATTTGGGCCTGCTAATTCTTCAAGTTTGATGTTTAGCTTTTTCATTTATGCAAAAAAAAATTGTTGGAAGTTTTATTGAGATTGCATTGAATCTATAAATTTATTCGGATAGTGCTGACATCTTGACCACATTTAATCGTCCAATCCATCAACACAGAATATCCTTTTGTTTCTTTAGGTTTTTTTTAAATTTCTTTCATGAATGTTTTGTAGTTTTCTGTGAAAAAATTCTTTACATCCTTGGCCAAATTTATACTAGATATTTGATTCTTTTAGTTGCTATTGTAAAGGGACTTTTTCTTGATTTCCTCTTCAGAATGTTCATTTCTAGTGTATAGAAACAGTACCAAGTTTTACATGTTGATCTTATACCCTACATTTTGCTGAATTGGTTTACCAGCTCTATTAGCTTTGTTGTAGATTTTTCAAGACTTTCTTAACATCTGCAAATAGAGAAAGATTTTCTTCTTTCTTTCCAATTTGGATGACTTTAATTTCTTTTTCTTGTCTAATTGCTCTGGCAAGAGCTTCCAATACAATGTTGAATAACAGTGGTGACAGTGGGCATCCTTGTCTTGTTCCTGATTGTGGCAGGAAAGTGTTCAGTCTTTCACCATTGGTGTTCTAGTTTGAAAGCTGCCAGAATGCAACACACCAGAGATGGATTGGCTTTTAATAAAAGGGGATTAATTTCATTAGTTCTTCAGAGGAAAGGCAGCTAACTTTCAACTGAGGTTCTTTCTTACATGTGAAGGCACAGGGTGATCTCTGCTGGCCTTCTCTCCAGGCCTCTAGTTTCCAACAGATTTCCCCAGGATGATTTCTTTCTGCATTTCGAAAGGTCTGGACTGAGTTGTAAGTGCTGGGATAAAGTATGCTGAGCTGCTTGGGCTGTGCTATATTGTGCTATCTCATTTAAACACCACCCAATTAAGTCAAACATCATTCATTGCAGCAGGCACGCCTCCTAGCCAACTGCAGATGTAATCAGCAACAGATGAGGTTCACCTACCATTGGCTCATGTCCAAAGCAGGTACCTTCACCTGGCCAAGTTGACAACTGAATCTAACTACCACATGTCTACCCCTTGTCAACTTAGTAACTACACACATCACCTTAAGCAATATTAAGGTACAAAAAATTCTCTTCTGGCTGTGGACCTGTGAATCTCAAAACAAGTTATCTGGTGCCAATATGCAAAGGAGGGACAGTTAAAGGATCCATAGGGAGAAACTGGAAGGAAAACCTGCAGGGAAAACACCATTGGATTTCAAGGTGTGAAAGTCATTTACCCTTCAGCTTTAGAAAGTGGCAGCCCCACCATTTCCAAGGACTTATGCAGTGGCCTGCCTCTTTCCAAATCAACCTCAGGGAATGTTGAAGAGACCACCTTTTTCTCAGCTCCACTCTCTCCAGGCATCTGGATCACCCCTGGGCTCTCTGCCATTTCCGGGGCACACGCTCAACCCCTCCATGTGGTGGCAGCCAGGCTTTTCCCAGTCCCCAAGGAGCATGCTATACCTTTTCCAAGGCCTGAGGCTGCACAACTCTTCCACTGCAATGAGATGAGAGACTCATACTCTGCCCTCAGGACAAACTCACCCTCTCCATGTATATGGGTGGGTCCACTCTCCTGGCCAAGGTTTCTTAGCTTCAGACCTGAGCCTCCATGCTTCTCACTCTGAAAATGCCAATTTTTCCCTTTGTGTCCCCCTTTGTCCAGATTGGCAGTTGTTCCATTTACAGCAATAGTCTCTTCAAGCACTCCAGGACTTCTCCATCATCCTCTTCATATTTCCTCCAAAATCTTCCCCTTAGCCAACCAAAAAACAGTTCCAACATATCTGGTATTTGCAAACAGCAGCAGCACCCCACTCTCTGGTACCAAAATCTGTTCTAGTTTGCTAGTTGCCAGAATGCAACACACCAGAAATGGATTGACTTTTAATAAAAGGGGATTTATTTCATTAGTTCTTCAGAGGAAAGGCAGCTAACTTTCCACTGAGGTTCTTTCTTACATGGGAAGGCACAGGGTGATCTCTGCTGGCTTTCTCACCAGGCCTCTGATTTCCAACAGCTTTCCACAGAGTGATTTCTTTCTGCATCTCCAAAGGCCTGGGCTGAGCTGCAAGTGCTGAGATGAGGTATGCTAAGCTGCTTGAACTGTGCTATATTGTGCTCTCTCATTTAAGCACCAGCCAATTAAGTCAAATATCATTCATTGCAGCAGGCACGCCTCCTAGCCAATTGCAGATGTAATCAGCAGCAGATGAGGCTCATGTACCATTGGCTCATGTTCACAGCAACAGAACTAGGTGCTGTCACCTGGTCAAGTTGACAACTGAATATAACTACCACAATTAGCTTTTTTTAAATGGCCTTTATCTTGTTGAAGAAATTTCCTTCTACTCCTAGTGTTCTAAATGTTTTTATCAAAAATGCTATACTTTGTCAAATGCTTTTTCTGCATCATTGAGATGATGTTTTTTATTTTCTTTATTCTGTCAGTGTTGTGTAATACGTTAATTGATTTTCTTATACTGAAACAATCTTGCATACCTAGAATAAACTTCATTTTATCATGGTGTATAATTATTTTAATATGTTGTTGCATTTGGCTTGCTAGTATTTTGTTGAGGATTTTTGCATCTGTACTCAATAGATACTGTTCTGCAGTTTTCTTTTCCTGAGGAATCTTTGTCTGGTTTTGGTATAGTGTGATGTTGGCCTTGTAGAATGAGTTAGAAAGAATTCATTCTTCTTCAGTCTTTTGGGAGAGTCTGGGTAGAACTGGAGCTATTTCTTCTTCAATGTTTGGTAGAATTCCCCTGAGAAGCCATTTGGTCGTGGGCTTTTTTTTGCTGGAAGGTTCTTGATTACTGATTTAATCTCTTTACTGGTACTTGGTTTGTTGAGATATTATATTTCTTCTTGAGTCAATATAAGCTGTTTGTGTGTTTCTAAGAATTTTTCCATTTCACCTATGTTATCTAATTTATTGTCATACAGTTGTTCATAGTATTTAATTATAGTACTTTTTATTTCAGTGGGGTTGTTAGTAATGTTCCCCTTTTCTTTTCTGATTTTCATAATTTATACCCTCCCTCCTTTTTTTTGTAGTCTAACTAATATTTTGTCTATCTCATTTATCTTTTCAAAGAACCAGCTTTTGGTTTTGTTGATTCAATATTTATTTCATTTATATCTGCTGTGATCTTTGTTATTTCCTTCTTTCTGTTCACTTTGGGTATAGTTCTTTCTTCTATTTCTAGTTCTTACAGTTTTGAGGCTAGGTCTCTAATTTGAAGTCTCTTTTTTTTTCAATTTAAGCATTTGGAGATATAAATTTTCCTATAAGTCTTGCATTTGTTGCATCCCATCATTTTTTTATGTTGCATTTTCATTTTCATTCACCTCAAGATATTTCCTAATTTCACTTCTGATTTCCCATTTAACCCAATGGTTGTTTAGCAGTATGTTTTTTAATTTACATGTATTTGTGAATTTTCCATTTCTAACTCTGTTATTGATTTTAGCTTCATTCATTTTGGTAGGAGAATATACACTGTAATATTTCAGTATTTTTTAATTTATTGAGACTGGTTTTGTGACCCAACATATAGTTAATACTGGAGAATGCTCCATGTGCATTCTGCTTTCATTTGTTGCAGAGTTCTATGTATGTCTATTAGGTCTCGTTGGTTCAGGGTGTTTTTCAAGTCCAGTACTTCCTTACTGATCTTCTGACTAGATCTCTATCTATTGAAAATGTGTGTTAAAGCCTTCTTCTAGTAATGTGAACCAAATCTATTTGTATTTTTCCATGTCTTTTGGGACTCTGCTGTTGGGTGAACATATAACTCTTACATTTTCCTATTGAATTCTGCTCTTTGTAAATATATAATGACTATCTTTGTACCTCATAACCTTTTTCATTAATGTTTATTTCATCTGATATTAGTTTAGTCATCCCAGCTCTCCTTTGGTCATTCATTTCATGATATATACTTTTACCCTTCCTTTCACCTTCAACCTACTCGTATCTCTACTTCCCGGTGAGTCTCTTGCAGACAGAATATAGTTGGGTCATCCTTTTTTATCCATTCTGTCGATCTTCACCTTTTGAATGAATAATCCATTTGCATTTAAAGTCACTACTGATGATAATTTACCTTCTTCTGCCATTTTGCTATTTAGCCATTGTAAGTCTTAAATCATTTTTTATTCTTTACTTCCATTAAATTCTACTTTTATATTTTCTTGCAGTCTTATGTTGTGCCAGATTGAGTGCCTTTTCATTTCTATCTGGTTAGTTTTCAACTGTTTCCCTTGTGGGATTAAAATTAATCAGCATATATATATTAATTAATATATATATATAAACTATATTTGGTTTGATGCTAACTTAACTTCCATAGCATGCCCACATAATTTTCCTACATCTTTCTGTGCCCTGACCATTTCTTTGTGCTTGTTACCACTTATATCTTTGCATGTTCAATAATCTAGATTTATTGTGACTTTTTATGCGTTTTCATTTTGGCTTCTGTAGGAAGTAAGAGGTGGATTTGCATACCAAACGATATAATACAATAATACTGGCATTTATAATTATCTAACTAGTACCTTTACCGCCAAACTTTATTTCTTTCTCCTACTTTGAACAGCTGTCTATTGTCCTTTCCTTTCAGTCTGAAAAACTTCTTTAAGCATTGCTTCTAGGGCCAATCTACAGGTGACGAACTCCCATAGCTTTTCTTTATCTGAGAATGTCTCAATCTTTCCCTCATTTTTCTTTCTTCCTTTAATGCAATTTTATTGATTTATATTCAAACACCTTACAATCCATTGAAGCTACACAATCAATGGTTCACATATTCTTCCCTCATTTTGAAGAGAGTCTTGCCAGATAGAAAATTATTGACTAGAAGTTGTTTTTCTTCAGCACTGTAAGTATTTTAACCCATTGTCTTCTTTCCTCCATGATTTCACATGAGAAATTGGCATTCAATCAAGTTGGGAGACTTGTATGTAGCACACTGCTTTTCTTTTGCAGCTTTAAAAACTCTGTCCCTTTCCTTTACATTTGATGGTATAATCAATATATGACAGGGTGTATTTTTGTTTCATGTTTATACTGTTTGGTGCCCTCTGGGCCTTTTGGATGTGCAAATTCATGTCTTTTGTTAAATTGGGGAAATTCTCTGCCATTATTTCTTTGACTATTCCTTCTGCTCATTTCTTTCTTCTTCTGGGACCCCCATAATGCATATATATGGACTCTTGATTGTGTCCCATAGCTGTCTTTATCTATTTTGCTTTTAGTATTTCTTCTTCTTTCTGCTCCTCAGCCTGAATCATTTCAACTGTCTTGTCTTCAAGTTCTGACTTTTTCTTCCGCAAATTCCAGTGTGTTCTTGAAATCCTTCTGGGCATTTTTTTCATTTCAGTTATTGTGGTTTTTTACTTAAATAGTTCTACTTGGTTCCTTTATAGTTTTCTATCTCATTATTTAGATTCTTATATTGTTCATTCATTGTTTTTCTGATACCTTTAGTTCTTTCTCTGTACTTTCTTTCATCTCTATGATCATTTTTATGATCAGGCTTTATTCACTGTCTACATCCCTATCTCCTTCACTGGTGTTTTCTCTATTTTTATCTTAAAATGGGTACATCATTTCCTTTTCCTTTTCTTTTACTCTTGTTGCACAGTGTACATTTTAATATTTTAAAATGTTAGCTCTGGGATTTATTTACTGGGTTTTCTGTTTCTTATTTCATAATCAGCTGTTGATAAGACAGAGCTTCTCTTAAGCTTCAGCATTTCTGTCAGAGAGGTTTACCAAAAGTGATTGCAGCATGTAAGGTTTTCCCTGTCCTTCTGGTTCTGTGCTTTGTCCTAAGTGTTTGATGGTTAGTGGTTTTGGAATTCTCCTGTTTTCCAGAGTTTGGTTGTCCCCTCTGTTTCCAAGAGGACCAAACTCCCTCTACCAGGTATTTAAGCCAGCAGACTATTGTTTCAGAGTGTCCACCCTATAATTTTCTTACACTCCTTTCATTGTCTCACACTGCTTATGCCTGGAGGTAAAATTCTTGGACTAGGTTTATTCTGGGGAGGACATTCCTTAGTTCCTCTCTGTTCTAGTTTGATAGCTGCTGGAATGCAATATACCAGAAATGGAATGGCTTTTAACAAGGGGAATTTAATGAGTTGCTAGTTTACAGTTCTAAGGCCGAGAAAATGTCCCAATTAAAACAAGTCTAAAGAAGTGTCCAATCAAAGGCATCCAGGGAAAGATACCTTGGTTCAAGAAGGCCGATGAAGTTCAGGGTTTCTCTCTCAAGTGAGAAGGCACATGGCAAACACAGTCAGGGCTTCTCTCTTGGCTGGAAGGGCACATGGTGAATACAGCGTCATCTGCTAACTTTCTCTCCTGGCTTCTGGTTTCATGAAGCTCCCCAGGAGGCATCTTCCTTCTTTATCTCCAAAGGTCGCTGGCTGGTGGACTCTCTGCATCTCATGGCTACATCGTTCTGCTCACTCTGAATCTCTCTCTCCAAAATGTTTCCTCTTTTATAGGACTTCAGAAACTAATCAAGACCCACTTAAATGGGTGGAGACATGTCGTCACCTAATCCAGTTTAACAACCACTCTTGACTAAATCACATCAACCAGGCAGATGATCTCATTACAGTTTCAAACATACAGTATTGAATAGAGATTATTCTACCTTTATGA
>PVIY010007260.1:49007-67953 GCA_004026745.1 Myrmecophaga tridactyla | reverse complement strand
CTCTCTCTTAGCCAGAACATAGTCAAGAACCACTGAATGGAGTGCAAACCTGTTCCAAAGACCCAGCTGAGGGGTCAGATTTTCCCTTGCCTGCCCAGCAAATGCAACCTTTTGGCTAACCATCCCCTGAAGCTCTAAGGAAGCACTGCATCTTTAAATCTTCAACTCCTCTGCCCCTGTTCGGATTGGATTGAAACAACAAATGTCATTGGAGCTGGGATCCAGCAATCCAAATTTGCTAATTAAAAGCCATGATCAGTGATCAGCCATGCCCACCCTTGTTCTTAAAGAAGAGAAATTTTATGACTCTTTTTGTCACAAGTGGCTGGCCAATGATTGGACTTAACAGCATCCTCCAGGAGAGTGGGGTATGGGCACCAGTAACCACTGTGGTGAGAGTATTTTATTTTGTTATTCAAACACTCTAACATATTAGGAAGCCATGAGCCACTCACCACTCAAGTTTACTCAACTCGTTTGCATTAGCCATTTGATTCTAGGTGAGCTCTACCTTGCTAATGTGTAATATGGGCTGCCAGTGCATCATTGTCTTATGGAGTACATGCTCAGTTTGGTCCAAACCAGGTTAATTTTTGTTTCCTGATTCTTAGTACTTCAGAAAACTCTTACTCAGATACTTTTCAAATTAAGTACAGTTGTAAAGAACAGAATCCACCCTAGCAAGTTAACAGAAAGTTAGCTAAAGTAAAACAGTGAATGACTTAAAGAATTATCAAGGAAATTAAGGGCAGATGTTAGCATGAGTTTTCTGGAATTATTCTCAAAATTATGCCACAAAAATGAGCATCTATGAGAGAAGCTTAATATTTTATGGTCATGTGTATCTACTGTGACCTTTACCATCAAAACAAATGCTTAGGACCTTATTCTCTCCTAAATCAACCAAGTTTAAAGTTCACGTCTTTTATGAATATATCTGAAAGAATCATAATTCCATTTGAAATCTTAGCTTCAGGGTAACTGAAAATGTAGACTTCAATTCTCATATATAAAAAGACACATGAAAAAATTTGGAAGATGATAATTGTGTAAATATACAATAAATATCTTAAAAGGTCTTCATAGTACTGATATCCAAAAGAGCAATCTATGTTATTTACATTAATAAATCAAGTCAAAATTAATCTGCCTTTTTGGATATGGAAGTTGGGAGGTTTTAATTAAGAATAAGAGGATACTAGATAAAGAACCATACAAGTCTGTTGTCCTACTGACACTAATGTGCTGAGTAAACTGAATTATTTTTACTTGAGTAAATTTAATATATGGATGATTGTAAATTATTGAATTACAATTGGCATTGCTTAAAATAATATAAATATTTATAATTTATTAAGCACTTGAAAGAAGTTAAGCATGACTGTAACCATCTTTAAAGTCTTGTCATCATAAGTATTCACAGCTACCCTGTAAAGAAATTACAGTTAATGTTCTTAATTTTCAAATGAGAAATTGACCCCTTGATAGTTTAGGTAATTGGTTCAAGGTCACTTGGAAGGGCTGTACTTCCCAAGATGATACACAATGACTGAAAGAGTGGAAGAGATGCTCTCAGAATTGATGAAGCCTACCTCTTGCAAGCCACTAGCATCTGGGGAGTGAGGCCAGGAGAACTTCTCTAGTTAATATTAACAGTTGAGTATCATTAAGATATTTCACTGTTGTCTAGATTTAAAAAAAAAAAACCTCATGCTAAGAAAACATTGAAAGTGTTATAACATGGGAGTCTGATCACTGGGGACCTCTGGCTTCTGAATAAGGAAAGGTTAGGATTTTGTACTACATCTGTCCACAGTGGAAATCCTGGGATGTGGACCTGAAAAGATAAAAGAGGTTTGTCTCTTTAGTATTTTTGAAGGTTAAAGGACATCCAACATGTTTTCTAAAAACAAGCAGCCTCTGGAAAACCCAGATATAGAAACATTTTCAAACAAGATGTCATAGCAGAGACACAACTATTTCAAGGCAAGGAATATTAATAAAATTGACAGGAAATAGGTGTTTTGAGACTTCCATAAATTTGAAGATTAATTTAACAAACATTTTATAGAATGACTATGCACCAGAGACCTAACATCAGAAAGAGATGTAGGGCATGATGAAAACACAACAGATTGATTATTTCAGAATACTGAAGTTAGTGGTGACAATAATCAAACAAATGAAGAATGAATAAGTAATATATGTGATGAGGTAACAAATTACTGACCAAATATTCTATGGATATAAATATGGATGAGTTCCATGTTGTGGGTAATGCAGAACTCAATCCAAAGTTTATAATCTTGATTATAAGAGATTAAGAAAAATAAAAGACACAGAAGTTTTAACACAGTTATCATGCAAGTATATATACATCTGAGTTTGGAAACAGAGGAGTAAAGAGATTTTGAGTTTCTTTGGCTGAAGTGATTTTCTTTTTTGTCCAAGAGATTTAAAGTTAATTGCGATGAGTACATGCCCGTTGAATTTTTCTTGATTTTTTATTATTACAGAGTGAAATTCCTACAAGCCAAGCATTTTAGATATGCTCATTCAGTACTATTGTGAAAGAATAAATTATCTCAATAGTACTTAATTCTGAAATTGCAATATTCCTTTGCATTTTTTTATTTTACAAGGTCTTACCCTGGGAGGTGCTACAATAGCTTATTTTCTGGGACATAACTCAGATTTGAATCACCATTGTGACTTTATTTGTCATAAGTAAGTTATTTGGTGTGTGTATCACTATGCCACATTATTGAAAAGAGCAGAAAAAAATCACCTTTAAATTATCTTCAAATCTCATAGGTATAGGTTAAACATTTAAGATATTGTATAACACATAGAAAGTAAGAACTGTCTTTCTAGTGTTATTTTGCTTTGTGTAATAATTTGAATAATAAAATCAACTCTTCCACAAAAGCACAAAAAGGAAGTAATAGTTATTTGATGTTTTCTGTGTTTTTACCCCATGTTTTACCATGCCCTTTGTTCCTTGTTTTTACAACTTTGCAATCTTGATTCTCTTTTTCCAGAAAACCCATTTAATTATATTTATTGCTTGCATCCGTAATCCTCCCTAAATTACCTAAAATGTTGTCCACAACCCCATAGTTTATTCTGTTATGATACTTGGAATATATTTTACATTAAAATAATTCTATATATAATTGTCCACCTTTTTATCTGTTTCCTGAAAACCCATAGAATGGAGGTATTATATCCTATTATCCCAAATGACTAGCACATACCTGCTTTCTTGCTGACATTTTTAAAACATTTTTAGAAATAAGTAAATAATTTTCATGAACATGAAAAAATTAAGAAGAATTTATATCTAGAATATTCTTATTCTGCTTATAGGAAGCTATTACTACCCATATATGGATATTGAGTTAAGAAAACCATTGTATGTAAAATCACTTATTTTATTATTTACAAGAAAATGACTAAACTATTCAATATTAACTCATTGTTACTGTTTTCTTCTGTTGGTTTTATGTGTGGAATTATTCTGTGAGATATACCTCAGTGAAGCACTTTAGTCAGGCATCTCCTAGAAAATCTAGAGTGTTGCCTTTGATATAACTTATTTCAACTAGAACTGGGAGAATAATGGCTGTGGATTAGTACAAAAGCTGAACAGAGGAAAGATAAATTCATGGTCCACAATATAGGGTGGGAACAAGAGAGAGCCCTACTGTAGACGGTGCTGTCTGTTTGGAAACCACCATAACCTTTCTGCTTGTTTCCACTTTCTATTCAAGTAATAATGTAGTTCTCAGTAACACCCAAGACAATAACAAGGAAAGGTTAATCAAAGCGAAAACTCCAAGACAATCAAGCAGACAAAGTTTATCATATGTTTGTGAATTTAGAGTTAAAATGGATGCACATTTAGAAATTATGGTAATCTTGACCATATCCTGCTAAAAGAAGAGTCAGAGACCTGACATTCTATTTTTGTCAATAATGCCATTATCTGGCCTATAAGTTATTTTTAAAAATTCAAATTGGTGCATTTATTAAATTAAATTTTGACTACATGTTTTTCCTCTTTTCACTATAATTTAAGGTAATTTGGGGAAAAAATCTTCCTTTTTCATCACAGTATCACCCACACAAATCATAAGATAATTAATTTTGACTAAATGAATTAAACACATATTTAAAGGTCCTTTAAAATTCCAATATAAGCTTGAACATATAATATCTAATTATTACAAATAGAAGTCATAGTATTACAATTCTATGAGTCTGAAATTTTAGGTCAGAGAGAAATAAACTTAAAACCCTTTTCTGAAAATTATCTATGACTTTCAAAAACTCTCAAGTTTTATTTCCCTGTTTCTTCACCTACAAATTAGGAATGGTAATATTTACTGTCAAGGGAATATTGTAAGTATATTGCATGTGAGTTGCCTGATTCAAGGTGGATCATGTAGAATATCCTATCATTAGCAGACATTCTTTTTTTTTTTTTTGCATGGGGAGGCACTGGGAAACCAAATCAAATATTCGTTTGCTTCCTGAAATTCCTAAACTCCAAGTCATGTCTAGGCCCCCAGAATAAAACTCAGTTCTCCAAATAATTGAACTTTCACCAGGTCAAGGAAGGTTCATGCATTTTATCTCATTTATTTTGCATGGTGTGTTCTTAATCTATCTTTAATTTTTCAAAGTATTTAATCAACCTAAATGTTAAAATGTTCAGTACCTCAGAGAGTTGTAGAGAGGGTTAAATATCCAACACATAGAAAATAACTACAGGTTTGGAATACATTTGAAGAAAAAAGGATCACTTCATTTTCTCCTCTTCTTCCTTTTGCTCCTCCTTCTCATAATTATCATTATTATTAATATTTCAAGAATCTGAATGCATAGACTTTTTCTAACTCTTTCAGAACATTTATGTAGATATTTACATTTTATTCCATGCCTTGTCATTGTGATTATTTGATTTCACAAAAATGTTAAGTGGAAGCAACATTTCCTAATAGCATTTGTTTTTATTACCTTCCTAAGGATAAAATGTTCAAAAGTTCATATATATCTTGACACTCTGTTTATCAAGCTAAATGCCCCATATCTCTTAAACAGCAAAACACTTCTATTTAAACCCATAATCATTAACCCAGATCTGTTTATTTCATTCAAATTCATTTGAATAAACTATTTGAATTTGCATAAAATTCAGAAACAATATTCAGCATAATCAAATTTATTGAGTGCAATATGGAAGAAATTTTAATATGGAAATGAAAAAGAAGTAAAACAAAATGAAGTGAAGCTAATAGAGTTAGGAAGATATAATAACAGAAGTCATTTAGAAAACCTTTATTCATTTGATACTACTAATATTTCATTTAGCAGAGGAAAAAACCTTTTGAAAACTGTCCTTAAAGGCTTGCTTCACTTGCTGGTTCCTCAGAGTATATATGAATGGGTTCATTGTAGGAGCCACAGAAGTATTGAGAATGGCTACTCCTTTGATCAAGGATGCCCTTTCTGTGACTGAAGGGTTGGCAAAAATGAATATGCAGCTTCCATAAGAGATGGAAATGACAATCATGTGAGAGGAATACGTGGAAAATGCCTTTTTCCTCTGATTAGCAGAAGGGAGTTTCAAGATTGTTCTAATGATGAGCATGTAGGAGAGAATTATTAATGCTAAAGTGAAAAGTAGAATCTCTATTGCAGAGTGAAAACAAATCACTTCCAGGAGCCACGTGTCTGAACAGGATAATTGCAAGAGAGGGAAATAGTCACAAGCAAAGTGATCAATGGACATTGGAGCCACAATAGTCTAACTGGAGAAATAAAATAACTGGTGGGAAAATATTTAGAAATCCTGCCAGCCAAGCACAAAATACAAGCAGCATGCAGACTCTTTTGCTCATGATGGTTGTGTAATGCAGAGGTTTGCAGATGGCCACATAGCGGTCATAAGACATGGCAGTTAGAAGGTAGAATTCAGTTGTACCCATGAAGATGAAGAAAAACAATTGAGCTGTGCAATTATTGTATGGAATAGTTTTGTCTCTGGTGACAATTGTGCTGAGGAATAGAGGGATACAGACTATTTTTAAATGATATTTCTAATACAGAGAAGTTCCTGAGGAAGAAATACATCGGGATCTGCAGATGGGGTTCCACCAAGGTGAGTGTGATGATGGTTACATTTCCAGTGATGCTTAATATATACATGATCATTAAAAGGAGAAAAATCTCAACCTGAAGCTCAGGGTCATCTGATAGCCCTAGAAGAATGAATTCCCTGGGTGCTGTGTGGTTTCTCATTGCTGATATATAAGCATATATATATATATTTCTCCTTTAGAAAACAAAACTATGAAATTGTTTAAATATCCATGATGACTAATCAATGAAATAAAAAAAGCATGTTCTTTTTCAGCAATCCACTCTAATTTCCCCTTTACCTGTCATTAAAGCCAATAAAACAAAAAAAGGAGAAGATGAATTTTGATGTTTCATCTTTGAAGGTATCCTATCAGAGGCATGGATAAAATATTTTGTTAGTAGCATTTCAACCAAAGCTATTTCTTCTAGTAATGATTTAAAATTAAGCATCTAATTTTTGTTAAAATATAGGATTCTTTTTATAAAACATATGAAAATGTACCAATTAAGATTTTTTACTTTCCTCAATATTATATGAGAGCCTGAGTGCTGGCAAAATGTAAAAATAGTATTTGAAAGGCCTGCAGATATTATTTAGTCTTAATTCCACATTTTATATTGGGGAAACTCAGACCAGGTAATTTAGGAAACTTGATAAAGTTAAAAATTTAGCACCTTGTAATCCTATCACTTTAGAATACACATGTTTATCTTTGAGAATGTTGGTTTGGCATTCTCTTGCATTACTCTTACATACACACACACACGCACACATGCACACACATATAAAGAGAGTATATTTTTCTCTTTTTCTGATAAAGAAGACCAAAAGGACAAGAAGGGGAAATTTCCTATACTAAAGCAAATCATTTTATAGAAAAAGTTTATTCATACAATGAACCACTAGTTTTAAAAAATACTATTATAATAAATGAGCAAGTACATGGTCAAAATAACATTTCTGTGGCTTCACTGATAGGAAATAATTTAGAATAAGCAAACTCAGACAGTCAGCATCTAGAATCTAGGTTCCCAGGAGATGCCATAGGGGTAGGGAATGAGGAGTTAATGCTTTACTTCTACAGAGTTTCTATTTGGGTTGATCATAGAATTTTAATAATCAATGGTGACAATGGTAGCAAAACACTGTGAATGTAATTAGAGCACTGAATTAGATATGTAATGTGCTTATAAAGGGAATTTTAACTTGTATATATTTTACCAGAACAATTGTTTTTTTAAGTTCCCAGTGAACCTTAAATGGTAGACTACAATTAATAGTACAATTTCACACCAATCCTTTCATGAACTGTTACAAATACTACACTAATATAAGGTTTTCATAATATGGTTGTATATGGTAGTTTTGCATTTTATACATGATTTTTCTGTAAACCTACAATTTCTCTAATAAAAGAAAATAACATTTACTGTTAAAAACTAATCTTTCATATATGGTTTGCCTTTTTTGTAATCTTATTTCCATCACAGTATAACATTTAAATTTGTAAAATATAAAAGAACAGTGCAGTACTTGTGCTTCTGCTTTGGGACTCCTTAATAGTGATCTCAGCAATAAACAACTGTTTATTTATCAATATCCAGAGGAACTGGAGGTCCACAATATCAGAGCAAATAATATTTTATCATGTTTGAATAAAAACAGAATAACATAAGCATATTGAAGAATAACACATTTACTTACTTCCTGGTTTTTCTTGTTGATTTAGACTGAATTTCTACTGTCTGTTTGCCTAAATATTCGTATCATTCCAGAGCTGGTAATAAAGTTAATAATTTACTTATTTCCCATTGTATTTTCAAAACAAATATGTTGACTTTACTTTGTATTAGTTCTCAGGGTTCATAGTTTGCCTTGTTTCTAGACTAGCTATACTTGACCCACAATATTCTGTATTTCTGATATTATAAAATTATTGGAATATCTTAATATGGCACAGCTCGTTACTGCTTTTCCTCTCTCACCTAAGCTCCATGCATTAAGACTGTACCTGGGTTATCTAGTAAGGCACTCTTCCTTTTGCCCTTTTTTATATAATACACAAAAATTAATTTAAACATTTCCTTGCATTCATTCAGGAATTTAAAATAAATATTGTAATATTCTGATTATACATTACTGCTATTAAAAAGTAATATAGTCCTTAGCTTCAGATGGAGCCTGAAAATGTTGCTTTGCAAAATATAAAAAAGTACTGTTCCTCTCTATGTTCTCATACAAATGGAACTGGGTTGATTTTATTTGTAAATTTCTCTTTTTGGCTCAGGGGAGTTCATAAAGAAAACAAAGACTGCTGAGGAGAGACATCATTAAAAGATAAAGATGAATCATTGACATTGATCTTTTCTATAGGTATTTTTTAGTAGTATGAGAAGCATGATTATTGAGTAAAATGATCCAATGTTTAAATCATGGTGTCAGATAGTATGATGTATAATATGATTTTTCAGTGACTGCATAAGGAGTCCACTTTTATTTTTTAGAAATTTCACACCTATCCTTTAGGGAATTGTTTTACTTATATCCCTTTACTTTTTGCAACTATAGAGTTGATATTTTCTCTACTGTATCATGGCGATCTGGTACAAAATATTTTGGTATTTAGTGTGAATTAATTAACTTTTAGAATGGATAACTTATTAAGGGCATACATTTGGTTTTAATCATTTTTTGTATGCTACATAGAACCTATAATAGGTACTTTCTATGTGGGAATTATTTGTGTGTGTATCTCACAACACTGTTTTCTTTATTTTTTATTATCATGGATAAATATTTTAGATTATACACATACACACACATATATCAGCTAGAGTAATCTTTTCAAAATGTAAATCAGAAAATAAAATACCTGTGTTTCAAATCCTCCCATGACTTCCCATTTTCTGCTGACTAAAATACAAATTATTATAAAAATTCACATGGGTAGGTACTCTATAGTCCACATTAGCTCTCATCTTTGACTTTCACTCTTCCCTTATTCACTTGTCTCCAACCACACTGGCCTTATTTACCTTTCATGGAACAGATTAATTACATTCCTGACTACCTGAATTTAGTTTATATGAAATCCTCTTCCTCAAATACCTGAATGCATCACTTCCTCTTTTCCCATTATCCTCCTTTTTTCCCACCAAACTTCACTTATCCTTTGTGTATCATCTCTTCCTCCACTATACAGATTAGAACTTTTTTCTATATTTCCTTGATTTATCCCAGGCACCTAAAGAGAAAGAGGAGACATAGGAGGTGTCCAATAAGTATTTTCACATGAGTGAATATTTTGCTTTACACAAATTCTTCCTGCTCAAATCATTTATGTTTATAATGCATATCATTCTGATAAGCAATAACGTTATGGGATATGATAAGAAATTGTTAAAAACTGAATTTCTTTATAATAAAAATATTTTTATGCTTTTAAAAAATTATTTTACCACAACTTTTATCAAATAATTGCAAAAATTAAGACCTTTAATGGTGAAATCAATACCATCCCCTTCTCCAACATATTTTTTCCATATATTTCTAAGACTTCTTTCCTAATACTCCCACCCATGAGGCCCCATGGCCACGGTTAGTTGAGTGGTAATTGGACATTGCTTTCAAACTTTCAAATCACAAATTCAAAGACAAAAGCCTTATGGATACTGGAGCTGTAAAAATATGAGGAACATTTGGGGGGCATATAAACTTAGAATTCTGAAAAGAAAACCATCTCCAGAAATAAATATAATGAAACAGCCATAGAAAGAAAAATATAACTAAGATGTTGATAGATGACTTTAGATTTCCTGAGTGGTTGCATTTCCTGGAATTCAATCTCATGTTATTTCCCTTTATTAGCCCTTTTATATTTAGGGAAAATTTTATGCTTTATAATCACTGGGTCCAAGACTCATATCATAGCAATATTTGCTACATGTTGCATGTATTATCCTTTGACTCGTTTCCTTCACTGTATGATTTACATTAGTTGAATCCCTCAATTTAAAGTACATATGATATACTCACACTGTGAAAAAAATATATGAACCAAGAAGTTAAACATTTGAAAATCTGGCATGTGGTTTTTTTAACTTCTTAATATTCATTTTTTACTAGAGATGTACATTTTGCAACTGAAATATGTAATGTTTTATAAGTTGTATAAATTTTACATTTAATAATTTTCCTTATTTTCTTTATAGTTATAAATACAGAACTATAGCATTTACACATTTGATGCCATGTGTGTGGATTATTGATAAGATTAATGATGAAAGCTTTTGAAATTGAGGCTAAAGAAAGAAAATAGGCAGAATGAGCAAACCCCTGAGTTTACCTATAATAAATAGTATAAGGAGACATTGGAATGTAATGAGTTTGTAACTGGCATAACATTAAAATGGGCAGTAAAAATATTTATTCAATACATTTTAATAGTACAGCTTTTCGCCTGTAGCTTTCTGAACTCTCCTTGGTCTTTGTAATTGACAGTTTAATCAATATGTTACAGGTCTTATTTTTCTTCAACTTTTTTCTTTTGCTGTTCTCAGGGTATGCATAGTAATGTTTTCTGCTAAGTTTTCTGTCGTTATTTCTTTGAATTTTTTCTGCCCCTTTTCTCCTGTTTTCTCTTGCTGGGACTCCCATGATACTTACATACTATGCTTGATGGGGTCTCAGACGTTTCTTAAGCTATCTTCACTTTTTATAGTTTTTTTTATCTTTCTGATTCTAATCCTGACTCATTTCAATGTATGTCTACAAGTTTGCTGATTCTTTCTTCTTTCAGCTCCAACCTGCTGTGGAATCCTTGTAGGAATTTTTCATTTCAGTTGTGGTCTTCAACTCCAGTATTTCCATTTGGTTCCTTTTAAAATTTATCTATTGATATTCTCATATTCATTCATTGTTTTTTTGACATCCTATAGTTCTTTCTCTGCATTTTCCTTCATCTCCTTCAATATACAGAAGACTTTTGTTTCAAAATATTTTCTAGCTACCTACAGTCTGTTCTTGTTAATTTCTGGATCTTTATGTTCTTACTTTGGATGCAGCATTATTCCTGTTTTTTTTTTTTTGGTTGTTCGTTTGTTTGTCTTATAATGTTTTGTTGCACACAGTACATTTTAATATTTTAAATGTTAACCCTATGGTTTAGTCCCTGAGAGATCTATTTCTTGAGTTTGTAACCACCTTGTGATATGATAGAGATTTTCTTGATGTCCACCCTCCTATAAGAAATGTCTGTCCAATGTGATTGCAAAGTTCAGGGTCTTCTCTGTCTTTCTGGTCCAGTATCTTATCACGGACTCGTACTTGCTAGTGGCTTAGGAAGTCCCCCATTTACAGATGTAAATTTCCCAAAGGGCATAACTTCTCCCATTCCAGGGTGTTCCATTGCCAGAAAAAAATATACAAGCCTTTGTCCCAAATCTTCCACCTTAATTTTCTTACAGTGGTTTTGTTGACTCAGGCTGCTATTGCTAAATACTGGGAGAGGACGCAGGCTGTAGAGGTGAGTGCAGAGTCAATGTTTCCCAGTCAAAACAAAGCCTGGGATCCCTAGTAGAAGTACTAGCATTTTCCTGTCTGCCCTGGAGAGGGGTGTGGAAGGGGCCAGGAAATAGGCCAGGAAGTGGGCCAGGAAGGGAGGCAGGAGTTTTTTCCATGGTTCCCCAAATCTGCACTTACTTTCCCTGCAATAGCAAATACAACATTTCAACTTTCTTCCACAGCTCTGAGGAAGTGTACTATCTTTAATTCTCTTCTGATATATATATATATATATATATATATATATATATATATATATATATATATATATATACTTTTCCTTGGGGATGGGATATGGTCACTCTCACCGCTGGGTTTGCAGTAATGTGAAGTTGCTAATCAAAAGCCAGTCCCCATCCCAAAGTGGACTTATAGGTCCCATGTGGCACCAGCATCCTACATAACAGGTGGACCCCACTGCTCCCAGCCATGAAATTTGGGATTGGGTGCCTGTAGCCCCCACATGAAGAGAGCAACTTAATGGTATTTACCAAAATTTACCAGTCTCTTCTTCCTGAGATGCTGTATAGTGATCTACTGAATCTGAGGTTTTGAAATAATTTATTCACACAAGTCCTATCTCTTTAATAGTTGTTGCATTACAACTGATGCCTCAAGCTTCTTATTTGGCTATCTTCTCATAATCCTCTTAGAATACAATTTTGAAACTTTAAAATATCAATTCAAAATAAGAACTCCATACCCAGAGAAAATATTTAAATGTGCAGTCAAAACTAAGATAGTATCAGACTGCTTCTCATATATATATAGATAGATAGATAGATAGATAGATTTTGTCCCAGAATCTACACTTAAAGAAATAGTAATGGGATTTCTTCATACAGAATAAATATTTAAATGAAGGAAACAGAAATTCAGAAATTAATGAAAAAGTATTGAAAGCTAAATAATGGCAAATATATATATTTTCTCTTTCACCAATAATAGTGATATATTGTGGGGTTTAATAGATAAATCAACAAAAGCAATTTTTTTTAAAAAGCAGGAGGTGTAAATGGATTTGAAGTGATCTACTTCCTACTATAATCATGGATGTGGCAAAACATTTGTATCCAAGGGTAAAAAGTAAAAAAAAAAAAAAAAGATTTAATCAGTGGATAAATAATAAGAAGTTAGTGATAGAATGTTTAATTCATAATTTAGCAGAGAAAAATAAAATTAATTAAATACTTCATAAACCCATATTAATAAGTGTTAGGAAAAGGACATAAAAAGTCAAAGAACTCTATTGGTTAATGTACTGCAAAATGATTGACAAACTCCAAATACATCCTAAATTAGATTAAGTGAAAAAAAAAAGATTACAGAGACTGTTTGTGCTGGTTTGGAGCCATTATGCAGCCCAGGAAAGTTATGTTTTAATCCAGATCTAATCTTGTGGAAGCAGCCATTGCTTTTAAACCTGATTGCATACTGTAGGACAGAAACGTTTGATTAGATTATTTCCATAGAGATATGGCATGTCCAATTGTGTGTTTGACATTTTGATTAGTTGGAGATATGATACCTTTCATTCCAGGTTGATCTTGATTAGTTAATTGGAGTCCTTTAAAAGAGGAAACATTTGATGAGCTCTAATTGCAAAGCCTATGTAGATGATTGTAGATCAAGATACGTAGCATGGGTACTTATAAGATTCACATAAATAGCCAGAACCTGAAGAGAAGAACTGTCTACACAGACAGATGCTAAGCTAAGAGATGAAACCCAGTGTTTGTCCTGGAACAGCTAAATGAATGCTCACAGATGCTTACAGAGGAAACCACTGGTATCAGAAGCTGGAAGCAATGGAATCAGGATCATGGACCAACAGTCACCAGCCATGTGCCTTGGCAAAGCACCATTTTCTGAGCCACAGTATTTCTCTCTGCATGACTTTGTTTGGATATATTTATGGCCTTAGACCTGTAAACTTGAAACTTATTAAATTCACTTTTTAAAAGCCATTCCATTTCTAGAATATTATATTCTGACAGATTTAACAAACTAATACAGATTTTAGTTCCAGAGAAAAGGGGTGCTGCTGTGGTTTGCAAATTTCATACATGTTGGACTTGTTTTTAATATGCATAAGGGGAAGATTCTGGAAGAGTTATGAGGAGCTTGATAGAGAAAACATACAATGCTTTGAACAGACTATTGATAGAAATGTGGACTCTAAGGATACTTCTCATAAGGACTTAGACAGAATTGATGCACATGTTATTGCAAACTGGAAGGAAGGCAATATTTGTTTTAAAGTGGCAAAGAATTTGGCAAAATTGATTACTCATTTTGGAAGGAAGGCAGAATTTATAAGCCACAAGCTGGGACACCTAAATGAAGAGATTTCCAAATAAAAAGTGGGAAGTGCACCGTGGTGTCTCCTTGCAGCTTATAGTGGAATGTGACAAGAAAGGCATAGATTGAGAACTGATCTCTTAGGTACAAAGGAACCAGAAATTGATGGTCTGGAAAATTTTGAGCTTCCAAGAAGGAAGATCCCAGAGAATAGTGCCCCACATGAGGATTAAACATGGAATCAGTCAGCTATTTCAGAAAAAGCCAAGATTGGAGATGGAATTATCCAGGAAAGATTTGTGGAAAGCCCTGTTGTCTGATGGTTATGATCTCTGCAAACTACACAGAAAACCAAGAGTGTTGTGGGATCAGAACAACTGCCAGACTTAAAGGGACAGAAAATGTACAGATTGTAGGAAAAGTGACTTCAGAGGCAGAACCATGGAAGCAAAGATCTGAAGCCAGGAAACCTCAAGCCAGGAGAGCAGACCCATCCATGCACTTAGAGAGGGTAAGTTTCCCCAAGGCAGAGGGCAGGAGTTTTAGTTCCCCAGGCATCAGAGATGGTGGAGCACACTCCTTGGGGATTGGGGAGAGCCTTGCTGTCACCACAGTATTCTGAGGGGGTTGACTGTGTGCCCAGAAGATGTCAGAGTGTCTGGGTGTTGCCTTGATGCTTGGAGAGGGTGGAGACAAGGAAAGGGTGGTTTCTCAATTGTCCTTCATGGTTGCAATTCTCACACCAGCATTTGGAGAGAGCCAGGCCTCTGTGTAGATCTTTGTAAAAAGTGGGACTGCCACTTTCTAAAGCCCAGAGAATGAATGATTCTCAGAATTTGAAATGTAATGGAGTGTCCCTGCAGAATTTGAGGACTGTTTAGGTCTGGTGATCCCTGTGTTCCTTACAATTTCTCCCTATGGAAGTGGAGAAATTTATCTTAAGACTATCCTTCTTATGTTGGCAGCAGATAACTGATTTTGAGTTTTACATGTCCAGAGCTAGAGAAGAATTTTGCCTTAGGACAGATCATGCCTGTAGCTGGCTTTGATGAGATTTTGTATTGTTTCTGATTTGCCTTTGTATTATTACTGAAATGTGATATTGTAATGGAAATAAGGTATTTTGCATATGAAAGGACCATGTATTTTTGGGGGTCCAGATGGTGGAATATGCTGGTTTGAAGCTATTATGTACCCCAGAAAAACCGTGTTTTAATCCTGATCCAATCTCATGGGAGGTAGGCATTACTTTTAATCCTGATTCAATATTGTAGGACAGAAACTTCTGATTAGATTATCCCAAGAGAAATGTGTAGCACCAAGTTGTGGGTGCTCTCTTTTAATTAGATGAGATGTGACCCTTTCCATTCATGGTGGGTCTTGAATGGTTTACAGGAGTTCTTTAAAAAAGGAAACATTTTGGAGAGAGCTCAGAGCAGAGCCAATGTAGATGTTTGGAGATTGAGGCAGAAATAGCCCCAGTGCTAAGCAAGGGCTCATAAATAGCCAGAACCTGAAGAAGAAATCTCCAGCCAGGCACATGCTAAGCTAAGAGATGAGACTCAGAGATTTGTCCTGGAACACCTAAGTGAATACACACAAATACTTACAAAGTGTCTGGAATCAGAATGTGGAAGCAATGGAACCAGGAACAAGTACCAGCTGACACCAGACATGTGCCTTCTCAGATCATCCTTTCTTGAGCCAGGTTTCTTTCTCTGGTTGACTTAGGACATATTTATGGCCTTAAAACAGTAAACTTGTAAATTATTACATTCCTTTTTTTAAAGCCATTCCATTTCTGGTATATTGCATTCCAGCATCTTTAATACCCTAATACACCCTTTTAAAGACTAAAAGGCTCAGATTGAATAAAAATACAATTGAAAATGTATGCTGCTTTCAAGAACCACATGTTAAATACAAGAACATGGGAAACTGCAAATAATTGTAAAGAAAATATGTATCATGCATATACTCACTAAAAGATATATTATGTGTCTAGATTAATAACAGATAGTGTAGAATTAAGAAAGAGACATTATTAAAGATAAAGAAGGACTCAAATTGTAAATCTAGCAGAAAGATACAACATTTAAAAAATGTGTATAAATACGATAATGTAGACTCAAAATATATAAAGCAAATATTGACAAACTAAAAGGAGAGTGACAGGATTTAACACATAATTCTCAATGGATGATAGAATATGTGAACCAAACTAATGATATTAAAATTCTGAAAACATGATTAACAAAAATGGATCTCTCTCTATGTATATATATGCATGTAATAGTGTAAATGCAAATTTTCTCCTCCAAATGTACAGACACACAATGCCCATTTTATTTGCAAAGGCACATGCAAAATTTACTAAAATTCACCATATATCCAGTCATTAACTAAAGGTCAAAAATGTCAAAAACTCATATAATTCCTACTACAGAAATATTAAGTTAAAAACCTATATTAGTTCTAAATAGCAAGGGGCTCAAAGAAGAAACCTAAAGAAGTTCTAGTGACTGTAATGCTTTTGGCATCTGATAAAAATCTGTTTTTTTGTACTGCTAGTTACATGTGTTAACATGTTTTCTTTTCATTATCCAGGGAGTGATACACTTACTCTGTGCAGTTTTCTTGGAGAAGGAGAACAAGCTGCCCCAAATCCAAAGCAAGGAGACCTCTAAAATAGAGAAGTTTTTATCCTTGAGAAAATATCATACTGTTTTCAGTGAGTGTTTTTATTGCATGTATAATGTGTCTTTTGATATCTACAAAATAATATAATGGATAACAGTTCATCAGTATTGACATTGCCAGCTATTTTGCTGGGTGTTCTCTGTATATTAGTTCATCAAATGCTCAAAACTCTGTCAGAAAAAAATGCTTGAGAAATTACCTTCCTTGAGGACCAGAGTTTATTTTAACATCCAAGGTTCTTATCACAAAAGTAACTCACCCCACTGAGGTAAGACACTCACAGGATGAAAATGAAATAAGCATGATAATGGTCCATCCATCCATCTTGAATCATTATTGAGTAGTAAATTACTTTGATCTGTACCCAAGTAAGTAGAGGAAACAAATTGCTTCAGCATACATTCGATTAGCACTGTGCATTCCATACTGTTAAAATTTATTTTATTTAATATTCCTTTGGAAACTTGAGCTAGGACTGCTTGCCAGGGGGATTCCATTTGGCTGTCCAGGAAGGCAGTTTTCTAAGCTCCTGAAGCCAGATAAGACCATGGACTTACATCAAAACCTAAGCCTTTCATTCTATAGACTTATCTGGCACAAGAATTACACTTGAATAATATTTCTTATTTAAAAAAATACTTTCTATAAGTTTTTATACCATACTTTATTTTTAAAATGTGGGGGTAAATGTTTCTAAAGCTAGCATGCTTATTTTTCTTATGTTCTTATTGATGGAAAATTGAAGCAAGCATAAAAACTCAAAATTTGCTAAAAAGTTCTCTAATCATTTTACAGAGAAAAGCATGGGATTTATTACTTATAACTTATTAGGCAGTTATAGCTATGAATCCACCAAATTGAATCTTAATGGAGACCCAAATACATATTATGGAGAAGAGGTTTTATTTTTCCTTTTTATCTAGAGTTGCACAAATATTATATGTAAGAAAAAGATTTTCATTTACTGAGCTTAATCAGAATTGCATTTTTGTTCTGGCATGCCAGTACAGTTTATAAGCATGTAATTAGGTCACATTATCTGTGTGAAGGCATTGATCAAGTCATTTAGCAAATGGCAAAATTATCACGATTTATGTCATAGGAATTTTGAAGGAAATTATGAAGTTTATATATTTAGTACTGTGCCTGACATTTTTATGCAATAACTAGATGTTTGTTGTTAATGATATGTCTACTTATGTGAAGGTTCACATTATTGCTTTTTTTCTTTATCTGTTACCTCTGTTGTGCCTTTAATACTGATACAAGGAATAGAAAATAATAAATACTCTATCTTCCTGATTGATATTACCATTTGCTAATGATGAATTATTTGACAAGTCTATTATTGCTTAGAGTCTGAATATATTCACCTGTCTGTAAAATATATTCTTCATCAATATAGTAAAGTACTATATTATACTAAAACTGCATTGTAGTCATCCTGTTATATTTTTCACTCTTACTAGATATGCACGAGGGCAATAAACATTCTTGAGCATTTCTGAATCATCTCCTTACTACACTCTGAAATTTATGAATAAATAATTGGAAAGCATATGTGTAATGTCTTGCAAGTATTTAAATCACACATAATAGGTTTAAGATATGAAAGATCCCTATAGATTTTAAGTTCCACAGAGCTAAATTGTAATGTTAATTTCCTACATTGGGATGTATTTTCCAGAAATCAAGATGTAAAGACTAAATATTCTTTGAAATATGCTAAAAATGTACATTACAGGATTTTCATTATTTTACTTGTTTTTGAATCTTTTTTAACATTTCATCTTTAAAGTTAATGCAGTAATCTGCAAATTTAACAATGAAGTATGTTAAAATTTTAAAATCAACATAATTTGGGAGTACAAGTTAAAAATAAGAATTTGAAGTTCAAATTTTTTCTTCTTTTAGCTGTTAATCTTATATTGTAAACATAGAATTCATTATCACATCTCAGTACTTTTCATTAAAATAATTATAGCATATTCTAAATTTACATTTTTATTTTGTAACTAGGAACTTCCCTAATTTATATAGAAAAATAAAAGTGGCATGAGTTTTGGTTTGAGTATATTTATTTTGAATGTCATAGAAAATATATAGGCATTTTCTAAAAAGTGATACAGAATATGGGCAGTGCAAATTTGGCTCAGTGGCAGAGTTTCTGCCTGCTATGCCAGAGACCTGGGTTCATTTCCCAGTGTCTGCCCATGCAAAAAAAAAAAAAAAAAA
>PVIY010007260.1:0-48907 GCA_004026745.1 Myrmecophaga tridactyla | reverse complement strand
ATAAACATTTTTAATATTCATTTTGAAAATGCATGAGAAATTACACAAAGCTTAAAACCTGAAATATCAAGCAATAAAATATGTCTCTTTTTGCTCTAAATAAACAGAATCCCAATCATTTTGTTTCATTTTAACATTGAGAATGTCTTGAAAAAATAAATATAATTTTCATAAAATTCTTTAGGAAAAGTAAACTTTACTAAACTTTTAAGTAAGTCAATAAGCATAACATTAGTAATGTGGGTGTGTGTGCTGGTTTGAAAGTATTATGTACCTCAGAAAAGCCATGTTTTAATCTTGATTCAATCTTGTGGGGGAAGCTGATTCTTTTAATCCTGATTCAATATTTGTAGTGCCAATTTTTTTTTTTAGATTATCTCCACAGGTATGTGGTGTGCCAATTGTGAGCATGACCTTCTGATTAGATGAAGATGTTACTCTACCCATTCTGGATGGGTCTTGATTAACTTATTGGAGTCCTTTAAAAGAGGATACATTTTGTACAGAGACACAGATATTTGGAGATGTTTGAAACCCAGCAGACATCGCCATGGGCCTTCCCATGAGATACTAAGCAAGCCAGAAATGGGAGTGAGCCAAGGGAAGCCAAGAGATGACAGCCAGCATCAGAGGAGTAAAGTGAGGACCCCCCACAGGAACAGAGACTGAAAGCAATGTGTCCCAGGAGCAAGGGACCAGCAGATACCTATCATGTACCTTCCCAACTGACAATGGAATATATGCACTCCAGATGACATCACTCTTTCTTGATTTAAGGTATCAATTCCTGGATGCCTTAGTTTGGACTTTTTTGGCTCTAGAAATGTAAACTTGTAGCTTATTAAATTCACTTTTAAAAGCTGTTCTGTTTCTTGTATATTGCATTCTGACAGCTTAACAAAGTAATATACGGTGGAAGTGGAAGAAAATGATTAGGGAAAGATCAAATTGATTATAATGTGGCAAAGAAAGAAAATAAATAAGAACAAGCCTACAAGTACATATATTTAGGAATTTCAAGTTTTAGTTAATTGTTCTTTACAATGTCCTTTATTTTTCCTTCAAAATATTTCACTTACTTGAAGGAAATACCACTTTATGGATCATGTCCTTGAACACTTGTTTCATTTGCTGGTTCCTAAGGATGTAAATGAAGGGATTCAACATAGGGGCAACAGTGGTGTTGAGAATAGCTATTCCTTTGTCAATGATGCATTTCTCTTACAGAGGGATTAGCATACATGCATATACAGCTTCCATAAGAGATGAAAATGACAATCCTGTGAGAGGAACATGTGGAGAAAGTATTCTTTCTCTGACTGGTGGATGGGAATCTCAAATTTGTCTTGACAGTATACATATAGAGCAGTATCACTAAGGCCAAAGTGAAAAACAAAGCAACTGAAGCAAAATAAAAACTAAGTACTTCTAAGAACCAGATTTCAGAGCAAAAGAGCTGTAAAAGGGGAAAACAGTCACGTGCAAAGTGATCAGTAATGTTGGAAGCACAGTGATCGAGCTGAAGGATAAGCATAAAGGGTGGGAAAATGGTCAGAGACCCTCCCAGCCATGCACAGAGTACAAGCAGTATGCAAATCTTCTTGTTCATGATGGTTGTAAAGTGAAGGGCGTTGCAAATGACCATATAGCAGTCAGATATGGCTGTTAGAATGTAAAATTCAGTAACCCCCAGGAAGATACAGAAAAAAAGTTGGGCTGCACAATTCTTGTAGGAAATGGTCTTATCTTTGGTGATAATTATTCCCAGGAACCTAGGAATACATACAGTTGTAAATGAGATTTCTAAGAAGAAGAAGTTCCAGAGGAAGAAATACATTGGAGTCTAGAGATGGGAGTCCACCAAGGTTAGGATGGTGATAGTCAGGTTTCCAGTGATGCTTAATACACACGTGATGAATAAAAAGAGGAAAAGCACAGTCTGAAGGTCAGGACCATCAGGAAGGCCTAAAAGGATGAAGTGTATGATCGCTACGTGGCTGTTCATTTTCCTCTCTCTCTTTTGTCTTCTTTACAGTTATCTAAAATATTAAAGGCAAAAGATGAAGATATAATTAATCAAGTTAAGCATCATCATCATCATCAAAACATTTTTAAAATATTATGCCATCAGTGTCAATTTTATTTTACTTTGATTATCTTGCTGGCATTATATTTCAGTACATTTCAGTAAATAATCCTTTTTTAGTTCTTCTCATATAATCCAGCAGGAGAAGTTGGAAATATTCACTCAATGAGCCACATCATTTTGAGATGTTAAATAAAACAAAAAATATTCTATTTCCAATTTATGCAAAATATCGTTACTTAAAAAAAAGTCACAGGAAATGCGTATTTCTTTCTTTTTCAGTATACATTAGGTTATGCTCCTTTCTCAAAAATACAAATGGATTAATTTAATCCCATCAAAAGATAAAAGTGAAACTTAGAAGACTAAAATAACAACTCACCATTATTTCTATGGTAGAAGAACTCAAGGGATGATTTCCTTAGTAAATAATATAAATCATTTTTCAGTACTAACATTTATGAGTCTAATTGCTAAGAAATATGAGAACATTAAACAAAATATAATTACTATAAAATAGCTTAAGTAAACTAATTATTTGACAAATGAGTACATATTTACTTGCTTAATCTTGTTATTCCATCAACATCTTTGATGTTTGAAGTTTTGTACAGATTGCTAGAAATGCATATTTCTCTATGCATATATATGCTAGAAATGCATATATATATATATTTTTTAAATGAAAGCAACAAGGGACATGAGGTATTATCTACTTTTCATTTATCAGTGAAGTACGAATTGGAAAACTATTTACCTGAGATCTTAGGATCTCTTTGTCACCCAGCTTGTAGCCCAGTGCATTTTCCATGTGACTATCCACCTTCTAAAGTTATTAAACTTTTAGAAAAATGATTATTCTCTTGTAATTCTATCTAACATTTATATTTTACATGAGGGGACATCCAGGAGGATATTCCAGAAATAACTTCTTTTATTTGTCTTAACCTACTCAATTAGTTTCCAGCTAAACAAACACTATGCTAGATTATAGTTCTCTAGAGTCTGTTTACAAATGTCTGGATAAATATCCATAGATTTTTGATAACCAAATTCCTTCTGGGAAGAATAGAATGTAAAATTGTTTGTTCCTGCCAAAAACTAGCAAATGTCACACAAATCAAATTTGATTTAATTTTTATTTTATGATTACTCAAGGAAAAACCTTCAAAAAATAAAAATGAAATATCAGAAAATGTGGAAGTATACTACACTCTCTTTATTAATGTAGATCTTGAAGTTCAAGAACTAAATTAATATTTAAAAAGAGAACTGAGATATGATAATATTATATATTACATGTATAGATTTTTAAATTAAGATCTGGCTTCCCTCTGGTTGTGTGTGTGTATATATTTATATATATATATATATATATATATAAAATTTCCGAAGCCATGCTTGTGTTAATCTGTGCAGTTCCTGAGAACAAGGCAAAATTCAGGTCACCCCTCTGCTATTCTTAGAGCATGAGCGATTTCTGGAGGCCATACTTGGATTTCTCAATAGCCTGCAAACTCCTTTCTATAGCGGATCTCCCTTGAGAAGAGTTATGCTCCTCTTTGGGTCCCACAGAGAACCTAAAATGATCACTTCCACATAATATGTGCTACCATTAGTCATCAAAAATCAGCTAATATTTCATGCTTAATATTCCATGAGCAATAAAATATTTACAAAATGTACTTTCTTACAGAAGTAGAACATATCATCTATTTTATATTTCATTATTTTTATTAGAAATATAAAAGTATTCTACATATGCCTTTTTGTTGTTTGAGGATCTAAAGTTTTGTAAGTGCTAGCTCATCAGAAAGTAAAAGTTATTTCATATATCTAAGTTGAAATCACAATTATTAAAATGTACACATTGTGATAAAAAATTTTACAAAAATTCTATTAAAGTTAATTTATTTAATCCTTTTTATAATTAGTAATATTTTATTGCATTTTCAATTTTGCCCACGTGCCCTTTACCTTGGCATTTAAATTTATTCATCTTTTTTACAGTTCTAATGAGAAATACCACCAAACATTAAGCATTTATTTCTTTGCAATTCTGGTTAGTTGGACTGTAGCTCTGTTTTTTTGTTTTCTAAATATTTTAGCAATAAATAAATATATAATATGTAATCAGATAATAACAAACCTTATATTGAGTATATAATTAGGTAAACTGGCACATATTAATCAATGAAAAGGCTTAATGTAAGTATATTTTATTAGTCATAGAATAAATGGTTATTTCATATACACACTTAAATAATGGACTTATAAAATCAGACAACTAAATCATGGCTGGGATATAAGTGTCTTTTTAATTACCAAAAGGAAGAGAGGAATTATGAGAGAATGGAGAAAATCAAAGAAAATGATGGGCATAACTCAAATCTATGACATTGTTTATATAACGCCTATTTGTTTAACACCAAGTAAAGAAATATTTTGGCAGAAGTGGTGTTACATCATAGGGCATATCATTAACTTGTCTAAATCATTCTTAAAGGTCAGTTTTGTAGAAATAGTAAAATAATCTTTTGCTTTACTGCAATAGCCCATTTAATGATCAGCAAGAAATATCATCATTATCCTTGAAAAGTAAACATGCAGTAGTGCCTCACCAATCATAACACTTCTCAAATAAAAACTGTGCATCTTCTTTCTTATTGTTTTACATATCTATGACTCAATAACAAACCTAAAGTATACAGGCTTAAAATAACAGTGACTTATTATTTCTCTTGATTTGGGGTGTTTAATTGGGAGCTCATATGGGAAATCTTGGTTCTCCTTCATCTAACTTCTCTTTCCAGTTGATTTTTCATTCTGCAGGGACTCCCCACAATGTCCCCTTCTCTAGGCAGTTTGTCTAGATATTCTTATAACATGGGAGGCAAGTATAAAAGGAAGTGCTCCAAATAGATAATCCTAAATAACCATGTACTTATCAAGTTTGTGCTTGCATGATACCAGTTTATGGAATCAAGCTCAATCTCATCAAAATCAGGTCCATTTCTATATAGATCAAACTTTATAGTTGAGTTCTTCAGGAGCAAAGTTTTTACACCAAAAGGGCAAATTTCCTGTCTTCCAATGTAACCAACATATAATGGAGAAACCTAGACAGTATATCAATAATGTCTTTTCTGTTCAAGAAAAGACGTCCATATACATGTAGTGGTAACTGAGCATAGTAATTCTGAAATCCAGTCAGGCACATTTTGCTACCTTCCCATGATTCTGTAGTTGGGAATGTTCTGAGATTAAAACTCAATTTGCTCTTTTGTAATGATAAACCATTCCATATAGAGGCTCTTGTATCACTTTATGGATTATTGGCTCTGCCCTCTGAGTCTATCTTCCTTTACTCTAATAGCATCCCTTCCTATGCTGGTTTGAAATTGTTAGATAACCCAGAAAAGCCATGTTTGCAGTTCTAATCCAATTTTGTGGGTGACCTATTGCTTAGGTAGGAAACTGGTGATGCTATGTACTCAGTTGTGGGTGTGCCATTTTAATTAGACTGTCCCATGGACATGTGACACACCCAATTGTGTGGGTGTGACCTTTTATTTAGAAGGAAATGTGACTAAGCCCCTTCAAGGTATGCCTTGATTAGTTTACTCTAGTCCTTCAAAAGGGGAAACATTCTGGAGAAAACTCAAATGCTCAAGTAGTTGCTAGAGAGCTGACACAGGCAGAGACATTTGGAGATGCAAAAAGAAAATGCCCCCGGCAAAGAAAATAATTGGAAATCAGAAGCCAAAGGACCAACAGACACCGGCCATGTGCTTTCTCAGCTGAGGTGCTCTGGAGCCATCAGCTTTTCTTGAGTCAAGTTATCATTCTCTGGGTGTCTTAGTTTGGACATTTTTATGGCCTTAGAACTGTAAACTTGTAACTTAATAAATTCCCTTTTTAAAAGCTGTTCTATTTCTGGTATATTGCATTCCAGCAGCATTTACTAAACTAAAACAGTCCCTTTTTTAACAGGGGAGAATTTTCTCAGTCAGTTTTCTGTCTGTAGAAATTTAGAGGTCCAGACCATATTTTTATTATGAGTTCTTTTCTTCTTAATCTCAAATTATAATATACAAATATAATTTTATAACTCACTCAATTTACAGAGAAACACCCACACATCTGTTCACCACAGATCCTTTTCTAACTTGGGCTATAGAAACTTTAATTTTAATTGCATTAAAATTCTGAAAAAGGCTTCTTTTCATGCAATATGTCTATGGGTCTTTTCTTTAAATGTTTCAGGGGGCTTAACATAAGATGTTACAGACGAATTCTTAAACTCCTCTTTACCACGAGGTTACATTTTACCAGCTGCCCAAGATTTGATCTTTCCCCTGAGACCACTTCTTATATTGAGAAGATTTTGTTCTGTTTGGTGAAATTGGAATTGATAAAAAGTTTTATTTTCCAACTCAGTAAGGTCAACAGTACTGTTAAAAATAAATCCGCTAAAGTCTTCTTACAAATTGGACAGTGTATTCCTCAGTTCATGATTTTCATCATTATTAATCATTTTCACTTTATTATGTGCTGCTAAAAGAAGACAATTGGCACTTTCAGAGTTATGGCTCAAAATTTTCTTTGCCAGATTCACAGGTTTTTGATAAGCATATTTTTTACTATCTTCCATGTTTCTACAGGTGACAATCTCACCATGTTTTTGCCTAATACATAAAACAGAACTTTCTTCCTCCAGCTTCTAGCAGCTAATCTCCTTCACTAACAAGCTCCTTGCTGCCCTTTCAACTACTGTTTTCTGTCTATTTATAAAGTTAGTGCTTTTGTTTTTGGGTTTTGTAATAAACCACTCCAAAATGTAATGATTAAAAAAATAATAATTTAGATCTTTCCTAATTCTGCATGGGTGAATTCAACTGTGTTCCCTTTTGCAGCTACATTCAGTTGAATGCAAATGGGTGGTGCCTTAGTTCTTTACCACTTGGCCTCTCTCCCCAGGAAGTTTTTCATTTTTCAGAACTTTGCTGCATGACCCTCTCTCCAGAGGATAGCCTGGACTTCTAAACTTCAGGTGGATTCTAAAAGAGAGGGCTCCAAATTTCTTAACATGAAATTTGATTATGATGCATTAAAATTAAAGATTATATACAGTATTTCACAATGTCATTCTGAATATCCCAATACCCAAAACTGATAACTCTCTTTCATTTAAATGTTCTTTGTAGTTTTTCTATGGTGTTTTGGAATGCTCTACATTGAAGTTTTTCAATGACCACTTTTATAAATTTATTTTACTATCATTCTTTGCAATCATTGGAAAAGGTAACTTTTAACAAGGTGTGTGATAATAGCACTGATTTTTTTATTATTATGCCTTATAAATAAAAAAATTAGTTATACATATACTTTGGGGTATATTGCATATGTGTAATAGGGCAGAAAGTAAATACATTTCAAAAAATCTGCATAAAATATTTTTTAAATGTTACCTCAGCCTGCCTCCTAGGTTGTGAAGTTCTGAATAATTATTTTCTCAATAATAATTTTCTATATTTCCAAAATCAAACAAATGTGGACATCTTAATTTTATAATAAGAATATAGTATTTTTAAATGCCTAGAATGTTTTCACTTATTTTTCTCTCAGTTTTTTTTTTACTGATGTTCGTACCTAATTAACTTTTTCAATTAAATAATTTATTTTAAAGTTTTATTATGGAATGTCAAGAATAAATAATGTGAAATGCAATGGTATTATGAACGATGTTACCAGTGTCTGACAATATTTCTTCAACTATATGCACAGTCCATCACAGCTGCATTATTTTATAGTAAATACAAGAGATTATATAATTCCATCTGTAAATATTTCAGCAACTATTTCTAAAAAATAGGTATTTAAAAATAACATCAATATCATTATTTAATTTAAATGTAGCAATAACTATTTTTTATTATCTCTACATATTGTCTTATAAGTGGTAAATTCCCAACTGCTTCATAAATATCAGAGTGTTTTTTAATTGGCTTGATTTAATATTCAAATAAGGCCCATACATTATGGTTGCTAAATAAATGGGTTTGATTTATAATTTCTTTTCATCCATTGTCTTTAGTCACTGCCATTTTCTTTTGCCAGTAAAACCTTCCATTTCTCATTAGAGATTTGCCCATAGTTTGGATTTTCTTGATTGCATCCTCATTGTTTCACTCAACATATTTCTCTGTCCTCATGGTTTCCCATAATTGCTAGTTAAACTTAGAAGATTAATCAAAGTTTTGGTTTAGTTACTTGATTTTTTTAAGACTACTCCAGATTGAAATGTTATACCTACAACAGGAGAGGCATTTTAATGAACATTTTTGATCCTAGTTTCCACTGGTTATCAATGATTGCATTCATTAATTCAATAGGTACCTCAAATGGTTATATTTTTAATCTATCATTCTTCTTCATTAATTAGCTGGAAGAGTTTTCATTTTTAAATGTATTATTGAGTTATAACTTAAATGCCATACAATTCAGACATTTATACATACATTTCAATGGTTTTAAGTATAATCACAGATCTATGAAACCATTGCCATGACAAATTTTAGAACATTTTTATCACTTCAGGAGCAAAACCTAGTATCTTTCACCTATTACCTCCAATCCTTATGGGACCACTCCATAATCTAAATAATCACTAATGTATTTTTTTCTCTACAGATTTCCCTATTTAGTACTATTATATGAATTGAATCATATAATAAGTGATGTGATACGGCTTCTTTCTGTTGGTATAATTGCAAAATTTATCCATGTTTTATCATGCATCAATATTGCATTCCATTTTATTTCTATATAATAGTCAATTGCATAGCTATGCCACATTTCGTTGTCTATTCATCATTTGATGGACATTTGGGTTGTTTCCATCTTTTGGATATTATGAATAATGTGCCAATAAATATTCATATACAAGTTTTGCATAGACATATGCTTTTATTTCTCATGAGTGTATTTCCCAGGAGAGGAATTGCCAGGTCATATGTTAAATCTATGCTTAATAATTTGAAAAATTGCCAGACTTATTCCAAAGTGGCCAGATCATTTTACTCTCCCACCATCAGTGCAAAAGGTCCAAATTTCTCTATAAACTTGATAATATTTGTTATCTAACTTTTTTATTATAACCACCCTAGTGGGTGTGAAATGATATCTTACAGTACTGATTTCTATATCTTTCATGTTCAGCATCTTTTCACGTACTTATTGGCCATTTGTATATAATTGCTGAAATGTCTATAGATCCTTTCCCCATTTTATCTACTTTTTTCCTTATTTGTCCTTTGCCCATTTCTTAAATTGGATTATTTGTCCTTTTCTTTTTTAAGGTATGAGTTCTTTGAATATTCTAAATACAAGTCCTTTATCAAAGACATTATTTGCAAATATTTTCCCCATTGAATGGTCTTGGAGCCATAGTCAAAAATGAATTGACTGGGGTGGGCCATAGTGGCTCAGCAGGCCAAGTTCTCATCTGCCATTCTAGAGACCCAGGTTCAATTTCTGGTGCCTGCCCATGTAAAAAAAAAATAATAATAATAATTGACTGAAAGTACTGCCTTTACAGTAATAGCATTAAATATTAATGGATTAAACTTCCCAATTAAAAGACACAAACTGGAAAATAGTTTATAAAACAAGTTCCATCTATATACTGTCTATATGAGACTCACTTTAGATCCAAGGACAAAAATGGATTAAAAATGAAAGGACAGAAAAAGATATTTCATGCAAACAATAGTCATAAATAGCAGGTAGCTAAAATAATATCAGAGAAATTAGACTTCAAATGTAAAACAATTAAAAGAGACAGAGAAGAACAATATGTACTAATAACAGGAACAATCCATAAAGAAGACAAAACAATTATAAATATTTATACACAAGCCAGAGAGCCCCTATAATAACACTCAAGAGAGAAGTAGACATTTCTACAATAGTAGTTAGAGACTTCAATATAACACTGCCATTAGTGTATAGAACATTCAGACAGTGGATCAGTAAGGAAACAGAGATGTTGAATAATACAATAAATGAACTAGACTTAGACACTTACAGAACATTGTACCTTACAGCAACAGGATATAAATTTTTCTCAATTGCTCATGGATCATTTTACAGGATGGACCACAATTTTGGGTCATAAATCAGGTCTCCATAAATTTGAAAAGATAGAAATTATATGAAACAGTTTTTCAGATCATAATAGAATGAGATTGGATATCAATAGTAAGCAAAAGTCTGTAAATTTGACAAATATATGGAGGCTAAACAACACAAAACAACCAATGGGTCAAGAAGAAATTACAAGACAAATCAGTAAATATCAAGGCAAATGAAAATAAGAACACAATGTATCAAACTAATGGATGCAGCAAAGACATTGCTGAGAAGGAAGTGTATTGTCCTAAATGCCTATATTCAGAAAGAAAAAGAATAAAAGATGAGGAATTACCTAATCACCTGAAGGAAATACAGAAAGCATAGCATACTAACCTCAAAGCAAACAGAAGGAAAGAGATAACAAAGATCAAAGCATAAATAAATGAATGTGAGAATATGAATGCAAAAGAGATAATCAACTAATCAAGAAGGTACTCAGAAAAATCAATAAATAGATGGATCTTTAGCTATGCTGTCAAAGCAAAACAGAGAGATTCAAATACATAAACAGAAATGGGATGGGAGACATAACTAGTAACCCTGCAAAAATAAAGGAGATGATGAGAGGATACTGTAAGAAACTATAAGCTAAAGAACTAGATAACTTAGATGAAGTGTACAACTTCCTAGAAAAGCATGAAATATAAGCATTGACTAAAGAAGAAAGAGAAGACCTCAACAACCCAAATACAAGTAAAGATTTTAATCAGTCCTCATAAACTTCACAAAAAAGAAATATCCAGGACCAGATGACTTCACATGAGAATTCTACCAAGCATTCAAAAAAGAATGAATATCAATACTGCTCAAACTCTTCAGAAAAGTTGGAGAGAATGGAAAGCTACCTAATTTATTCTCTGAAGCCAGAATCACCCTAATACCAAAGCCAGACAAAGATGCTGCAAGGAAACAGCAGACCAATTTCTCTAATTAACCTAGAAATAAAAATTCTCCACAAAACACTTGCAAATCAAATCCAACAGCACATTAAAAGAGTTATATACCATGACCAAGTGGATTTTATTCCAGATATGCAAGCGGGATTCAACAGAAGAAAATCAATTAAGTAATACACCCCATCAATAAATTAAAGAGGAAAAAAACACATGAAGATCTTGAATGATGCAAAAATGGCATTTGACAAAATTCATCACACTTTCTTGATGAAAACACTTCAAAGAATAGGAATAGAAAGATATTTCCTCAAAGGATAAATAGAATAGATGAAAAACCCACAGCTAAAACCATACTCATTGGGGAAAGATTGAATGCACTGTCACCATTGTCATTCAAGATTGTTCTAGAAGATCTAGATAGAGACACTGGGCAAGTAAAAGAAAAACAGCAAGACATCCAAAATGGAAAGGAAGACATAAAACTTTCACTGTTTGCAGATGACCATGACCCTATATGTACAAACCCCAGAAAAACTACATCAAATCTGCTAGAGCTGAAAAATGAGTACATAAAAGTGGCAGATTACAAAGTCAGAACACAAAAATATTTTTCCCTGAATAGCAAAAAATATTTTGTGGAAGAAAAATGGAGTGGGAAGCCTCATGCTACCTTGCTTTAAAGCATAGAACAAAACAATATGGGTCAAAACAGCATGGGACTGGCATAAAGATTAATATATTGACCAATGGAATAGAATTGTGTGTTCTGAAATAGTCCCTCTATCTATGGACACGTGATTTTTGATAATGCACTCAAGTAAATTCCTTTGGGTCTTCAACAAATGGTGCTTGGAGAACTGGATATCCGTACCCATAATAACGAAAGAGGGCCCCACTCTCATACCACATAGAAAAATTAACTCATAATGGATCAAAGATCTAAACATTTGAGCTAAGACCATAAACTTTTAGCAAAAAATGTAGGGAAATATTTTGAGGATCTTGTTGTAAGAAGTGGTTTCATGGACTTTACGCACAAAGCACAAGCAATGAAAGAAGTAAGTTAAATGAGAATTCCTCAAAAGTGAATACTTTTGTACATCAACAGACTTTATCAGGAAAGTTAAAAAAACATCCTACTCAATGGGATAAAATATTTGGAAACCACATACCAGATAAGGGTTTAATATTCAGAACATAAAAAGAGACCCTACAACTCAACAGCAAAAAGACAAATAACCCAATTAAAACATGGGCAAAAGACACTTTTCCTAGGAGGAAATGCAGGTGACTCAAAAGCATATGAAAAGATGTTCCACTTCACTGTCTATTAGGGAACATGAAATACCATGTCACTACTAGAATGTCCATTATAAAAGAAAAACAATAACAATCAGATAACTAGAAGTTCTGATAAGGATATGGAGAAATAGGTACACTTATTCACTGTTGGTGGAAATGTAGAATGGTGCAGCCACTTTGGAAGGTAGTTTGGTGGTTACTCAGGAAGCTAAGTATAAAATTACCATATGATCCAGAAATCCATTACTAGTTATAAATCAGGGACATGAACAGATATTTGCACATCAATGTTTATATCAACACTATTCCTGATGGCAAGTAGATGCAAACAACCTAAATATCCATCAATGGAGGAGTGGCTAAACATACTGTGGTATATACATAAGCTGGAATATTGCATGGCTGTAAGACAGAATAAAGGCATGATGCATGCAACAATGTTTATGAACTTTCAGGATACTATGTTGAATGAAATTAGCCAGAAACAAAAGGAAAAATACTGTATCAGGTCTCACTAACATGAACTAACTATAATGAGCAAATTCTGAGTTAAAACTGAAAGCACAATTATCAGGAGATAGAAAAATTATAGAGTTTGGGCATTTGATGCTGTAGGATTACAGAATGTCAAACAGGATTGATTACAGACATTTATAAATGGATAGCATAATACTTTGTGATAGTAGCACAATAATGTAATGATAATGAACAAAATTAAGTGACACCAGAAGGCAAGGTAGGGAATAAAAACTGGTACTGTGTCACATAGTGAAACTCTAGAGTAGACAATTATCATGATTAAATGTACAAACACAATGTTTTTACAAGAACGAAAACAAATGAATGTCACCATTGCAAGGTGTTAAAAATGGGATGTATATGGAAAAAATACAATTAATGCAAATTTTCATTAATTTCTTCTTTATATTTCCTTTTTACTCCCTTTCTTTGTAGAAGAATGTAAATTTCTCATATAGATTGTTGTGATGTAGGCATGTCTATGTGATTATATCAGGAGCAATTCATTGTATACTTAGGATGGATTGTATGGTGTTTGAATAAAACTGTTTTAAAAATAAACAGATATATACAAGTGCTAGAGAAGATGGGAGGAGGGAAAAATACCTATTGACTGTTTGTAGGGAAGTAGAATGGGGCCGTCCCTCTATAGGGCAGAGTGCTGGTTTGACTGAGTGCTGAAGTACAGGGTTACCATATGATCTTACAATCCCATTATTAGACATATATTTGGAAAAACTGAAAGTAGGGGCATGAGTAGATATTTGCACACTGGTGTCTACGGTGGCATTATTCATGTTTACCAGTGGATGTAAGTGGCCTAAGGTACACCAAATGATGAACAGATGGGTGAACAGAGATATACATCTTATGTATACATATGATGGAATATTGAGCAGCTGCAAGAAGGAATTAACTCATGTGGCATGCAATAGGTGAATGGATGTTGAGCACATTTTGTTGAGTGAAATAAGCCTAGAATGAAAAGACAAATATTGCATGGTCCCACTAATTTAAACTAACTAGAATGAGCAAATTCTGAGACCAACCACCAATATTTCTGAAAATCATAAAGAATACCCTGAGCTCTATCTAAGACTCTATAAATATTTTACTTAGTAAATTTAGTTATTCAGAAACTTAAGAGATCCAGATTTTTCCTATGTCAGATAACCACTGAATCCCATAAGTGACAGTGTCTCCAAGAACATCAATTGGTTTCATTCCTCTATCCATAATGTCAACACCTCTTTCCAGCATAAATAAATTAAAATGGTCATTGCCTAGATATCCTTGAAAATTGAGAGAATGGGCAAATGGGAAGGAGGCGGTAGAACTAAGAAATTAAGATTTAACAAATGATTATGACCACTGACTCATTATATAAATATTTCTTCTTAGTTTCTAGTGTATTAGAATAGCCAGAAGAAAATACCTGAAATTGTTGGACTATAATCCAATAATCTTGATCTTTGATTTAACTATATGGCTTTTATGTTTGACCATGTGATTATAAAAACCTTGTGGCTGGCACTCCCTTTATCCAGCTTATGGGTAGATGAGTATTAAAATAAAGTCATGCATGAAATAAAGGAGAACACAGGGAAAACTGCCCCTACATAAACTATGTACAATTGTTATGGTACTACTTTAATAATCTTTCAGCAATTGTAACAAATGTAACTACTGTTAAAAATAGTAGAATTACAAAAAAAGTTAGCATCAATTGTAACAAATTTTCCACACCAGTGCAAGTGTTGGTGGTGGGGTGGTGTATGAGAATCCAGTATTTTATGAGTGATAATTCTATAAATCCACAACTTCTCCAATAAAGATAAATAAATAAATAAACATGAATATATGTAGGAAACCTAATGAATATTAAAAACTTTGACAAAACAAGAAAATACTAAAACAAATCTTAAAGATATTGTCATTCTAGAGTTGGCATTTAATATTTAAATATAACTGAGCAATACTATGTATCATACAACATACTAGGCTTAATGAAAAGAGAGGTGATCAAATTAAAGCCCCTACTTTCACAGAGCTAACATTCCAATATTTGAAACAGATAATTAGTATTTGAATGATGGTTATTAGTATGTGTTACAAAGAAACACTAATCAAGGTAAAGGGTAAGAGAATAATGGAGTTACTACATAATAAATTAAATGAGAAAAAGTGAAATGCCATTTTTACTTTTTTTAATTTATAATTTTAAAATATTCCTTTTGGATAATGGCTTTGAGATACATGCTAAATAAAAAGTTTAACATAACGGAAAGTGTGATCTCACAAGAGAGACTAGAAGAATATTAATGATTATTCAGAGCATGATATTTGGAATAGAAAGAAAGGAATAGCAGAGAATGAAAGAGCATGTGTAAAGACACACCCATGATAGAAAATATGGCAAAACACTGCAAGATGAATAACAATTCTGCATGAAACACTATGTATATCTCAAAAATCTCCTATATAAGTTTTATTTGTGACTTCTAGATTTATACAGACTTAATCTTTTTTCCTCTTAAGATGA
The DNA here is from genome assembly GCA_004026745.1 of Myrmecophaga tridactyla. Lineage (NCBI taxonomy): Eukaryota > Metazoa > Chordata > Mammalia > Pilosa > Myrmecophagidae > Myrmecophaga > Myrmecophaga tridactyla. Next base: position 33,366 of record PVIY010007260.1, on the reverse strand, counting down.
ATGTGTAAATATTTTAGGAAAGTTGTTATTCATCCCATGTTTTTCTGATCAAATAATGTCATTACACTCACATAAAAGTTAATATGGCACAGATATTATTTGCTTATGGTATGAATTTTAAAACATAGATATAAATTTAAGATTAAGCAGTTACCTAACATGTGACTTTTGCATAATTTACCTATATTCCTTAAATTAGTTTCTGATAAAAGCTCTCTCACCTAAAGGAAACAGGCATATTTGTTTTACAGATGGAGAGAGATTTAGATAATATTTTAGATATCATCATTATGCCTGAACATGAACTTCTATTAAAGTTCATTATTATCTTTCTGGAAGTATCATATATTTTTCTAAAATATGTAGACTGCATGATATAAGGAAGAAACCTAGTCCTAGAAATGAAAAAAAAAATACTTATGGACTTCACTAGTTGTATATATTCTGGCCACATCCATGCACAAAAAAACAGGAAGATACTGGATTTCCAAAATGAATTCCTAGTGGAATATCCTGAGGTTGAACAAAATCAGTTAAGTTAAAGGAGTTAAGTGATTCCAGAAATGGGAAAAGGAATATCATGAATGCAGAAAATAGCACTAAAAGATGCTTTTGTTTGAAATTAGTCTTTATCAACATATAAACATAAAAAAATGAATACATTAAAAGAGTGATTAACATATGGTGCAATTCTCATTATCCCATAGAGGGATGCTTTTATAAAAGCCAAAGCTATTATTTTAAGGTAATGAAGACCTGATTTTTTATTATATTCTTTATGGCTTATTTCACTTGTTTATTTTTTAGAGTGTGTAAAAATGGATTTAAGACAGGTGCAATTGAAGTGCTGAGTACTGCCACCTTCTTGTTTAAATATATTCTTTCCTCAGCAGCTGGTTCAATATGCATAAAAATGCAGCTGCTGTAAGAGATAGAAACAACAATATGTGGGAAGAACAGGTAGGAAAATCCTTTTTCTTCTGCTGGACAGGAGTGATCTTCAGAATTGTTCTTATGATATATATGTAGGAGAATATCACCAGGGCCAATGTAAACAGAATGTGGTAATACTTAACATATCTATGATATGTGTGTCTGTGCAGGAGAGCTTCAGGACAGGGGAATAGTTACGGGAAAAGTTCAATAATATTGGCATCACAGAATTCCAACCCTTGAACCATGATAAGGCCCAGAGAGACTTTTAACAGTCCACTCAACCAAGAGCTAACTCTTATATAACTCTGCTGCTTATAATTGATGCATAATGAAGGGGTTTGCAGATAGCCACAGGGTGGTCATAGGACATGTCAGCCAACAGGAAAAACTTCAATGCATCCCAAGAAGATGGAGAAAAATTAATTGGGTTACACAAGCATAATAGGAAATTGTTTTATCCATAGTCATGATGTTGGCAAGTAGATGTCAATGAAATTTCTAAGGAATAGAAATTCCAAAGGAAGAAATACATGGGTGTTTTTGAGGTAGGACTCCACCAGAGTGAGCAGGATGATGCTCTATAAATATTTTAGAAATAGAAAAAGGAAAATGGCAATTTGCCAATTGGGGTCATCTGTCAGTCCTAGTAGAATGACTGTTGTCACCATTGTATGGTTCCTCAGGAACCATAAATGATTAAATACATTCTGAATTATATCACCTCTGGAAAAAAAATTTTATGTTTAAAAGTCTTCACTTAGTATAGGTTTGAAAGTGATGTGCAAAGTCAATTAACAATGGAAATGCTTATCTTTTTTCTAACATCACTTGGTTATCTATGGTGTTCCTTTCTCCTTCTCTAAGAACTGAGAATATGCAAGAACTATTTGGGGATTCAAGTGCTTGTCCTGAATCATCAGCTGTACCCATTTCAACATCCATTTCAGATCTCTTATGCTCTTTTGCTTTGCACCTTTTCACATAGCACTCAGATGCACATGTTTAATCTTGTTAATTTCATTTCCTTCTCTGCCTACTCAGTTTCTAAATTCTCTTTTCAGATCTTCTTTACTTTCTAACAGAATGGATTTAATATTTCCACTTATAAGTATCTGTAAGTTTCTCTGATTTAAAATTTTGTCTTAAATATGAAGAATTCCTGGAATTTTGGTCCACATGAAAACATAATTTTTATGTTTTATGTTTATGGCTTATTCATTTATTGTTAAAATAATGTTTTGCTTAGTCTCTTTCAGCAAGGTATACCTTCCCTGTGTATTTGCACACTTTAAGCAGCTAAGCAGGCCTGATTATTTTTTACTTTCATGTTTTTAAATTAGTTATATTTTGAGGATATTATTTCTGGTTGGTCTGTGTTCGATGTTATCATCAAAGAGAACTTTTCCATTGGAAAGAACTTTTGTGAATTTTAGCACAAGACTATGAATCAATATATTAGTTGAAATTTTGCATGCAATTTAGAATGATATTTACACAATTGTTCAATTAACTTCAACTTTCTTATGTTGTAAGAAATACTGTTTTATATCCAGTAATATGTAAGTACCCAAGCCTTCCCTAAATATAAAGGAATATGTATCATTCATTTTTAATAGAAAATACTGATGTATTGTTTATGGTGCTATTTTAATGGAGAAATGCATAAAACTTTTAAATATGCACATTAAATATTAATCATGAATTTCACAAATATATTCTATGTTTCTAAATCTGAATTTGTCTTCATTTAATGATCACATGTGGAGACAGAAAGTATTTTATTGTTTCAGAGTTACACTGAAAACTCTAAAACTACAATTACCCCCTTAAAATAATATCTATTTCCAATATTGGGAATCAGGTAACTGTTTGTTCTGGCTTCTTCCTGCTGAACTGGTGTGACATAGTTAAGGGTTGTCTAGTGAATTTTCTGATTCATAACTTGCAGATATTCATTTACTTTGGGGGAAAATCAGTCACATTTGCTGTGGAAGATGAAAAGGGTTTTTACATATATTTTAGTTATAATCCAAGTACAATAGAGATAAAAGACATTTAACAAGAACAAGAATAGATATAACAAGCAAAATTCTAAGTCTGGCTTCAAGAAGAGTTTGTAAGCATGAGCCAACTCCTGAAGGTAGCCAACTGAATAAATCAAAGAGATTAAAATCTTAACTGGAGTAATCATAGCCTTAACTTGATCATTCAGGTGATCCAGGAGAGAAGAGATGAATACCAGGTTCATGAAATATATGATGAACTATATATATTTTAACTATAGCAGAAGTTCCCCCTTGTGAGGCAGTGAGGATATCTAGAGCCATTTTGTATTGTAGTGCTGCATTGGGCATTAAATCCATTTCCACATTTACAAGGGTTATATTATGATTGCTGTCATTTAACATCCTGGCAACAGAGGAATTTAATGCATCTATCTTTGCAATTAGATATTTAACTCCTATAGATAGGACGGAACTTTAGCTAGATGATTGTACCAATGGAAAAGAGAGTGAGTCCATTGAGCTTGTAACAGGACTAAATTATCATATATGATGAAGTATAGTATGAATTATACCTTGAATCCAAAGGTAACCTACAGTATATCATCCTATCCACTCAAGTGAAAGCAGGGCCATAAATTAGATTTGCAGATTCACTGGGTTCCATTAAGGGAGACTCAATATTTTCCAGGTCTCAAATTCCAGGCAGTTACCTACCAATCACTAACTAATAAACTGATGGCCCATTTACAATTTTCAGAGGTTAATACCCCATTTTATATATCAAAAAAGGGATGTGTAACCAGGAATGTTTTTTTCTGTTCCAACAAAGTGGAGTCTCTGGCTCAGTCTCCCATGTCCTGGGGTAATCCAAACTATTCCATCCCAGAGTTGAATATGTCTATCTTTTACTCTTTCAGTTAACTTTTCTCCTTTTCTATCTGCTGATAGGAACAACATAGCACTGCCTCATTAGTAGCTTAGTCAGAAAAAAATCAAGAGGATTTCCTGGTTAAGTTTACTCACCAGTGACTAGGGTCAGCTCTGGTGATGTCATTGGCACTTAACACACTGGGTTCCTTATGCCTTGGAATTATTAATGAATCAACAGCCATCCAGTTTGCCCCCTAAAAGGGGCCTATCCATCATGACAAACTAGACAGGCAGCTAGCTGCAAATCCATAAATTAGACTGGCTCACAGAAGAGGAACCTAAGATGATTAGAGATATAATTATTAATTTCAGTCAAAGTAGCATCCAAAGACTTTACACATTGATTGTAGCTAATTCTGAGGTAGGATGCATTTTACCTGTTTAGCCAACCTTCAGAAATGGCCTACCAAATGTCATTTCATGAGGGCTTGAAACGTCCCCATTTTAAGGTGCTACTCTTTTCCTCCAGAGGGAAACAGACAAAGCTTTATCACATTTTAAATGAGTTTTCAAGCAGATTTCAAGCAGGTTCTCTTTGAAGTTTTGATTCATCATTCTGTTGTTTCTTTAGACTATGGCCTATAAGTGGAATGTAGATACCATTTGATGCCAGCAGTGTTGAAACATCTTTAACAATCTTTTCCTTGAAAGCTGGTCTGCTGTTGCTTTGAATAGAAACAGAAACCCAAATCTCAGAATAATTTCTATAAGTAAATATTTTACAATCTCTTGTGCCTTTCCAATCCGACATGTAAAAGCTTTTCCCTACTTACCCATTAAAAGTGTCCACATGTACCAGAAAATACTTTAAAGTTCTGGGTACTTTTGTCATTACTATAGAATCTATCTGCCAGGCTTCCCCACCATATAAGCCTCTATATTGAACTCTTTTGGGTAATAGAGGAACTTTGAGGTAGGGGTGAGGATTGACCCTTGCACAGGTTACACATCTATTTATTGTATTTTGTACAGTTCGATGCAGGTTGGGGCCTACTGAGAAATGACTAATGCATTGGAAGACAGTTTCTCATCCCTAGTGACTTACTGATGAACATAGGCTATAGTACTCGTCACTGTGTTCTCCAGATCAATTAGCTTATGAAAGTCCTCCAAGTCTTCTCCCCTCCTAAGCCAATGTTGGTCTTTTAATGTAGTAAATCTCCATCACTTTGTTCTTACTAACCTTTGTCTGTATATTGGGACTTTCCAAATCTCAGGAGCACAGGATCCCACTCAATTTGCAGCAATAAATTTGAACATTTTCATGACCTTAGAACTGTAAACTTTCAACTTAATAAATTCCCTTTTCAAAAGCTATTCCATTTCTGGCAAATTGCTTTCTGGAAGCTTTAACAAACTGTGGTAGTTAGATTCAGTTGTCAACCTGGTCAGGTGAAAGTGCCTAGATCTATTGCTGTGGACATGAGCCAATGGCATGTGAACCTCATCTGTTGCTGATTACATCTGCAGTTAGCTAGGAGGCATGCCTGCTGCAATGAATGATGTTTTATTTAATTGGCTGGTACTTAAATGAGAGAGTGCAATGTAGCACAGCCCAAGCAGCTCAGCATACCTTATGTCAGCACTTGCAGCTCAGCCCAGACCTTTGGAGATGCCAAAAGAAATCACCCCAGGGAAAGTTGTTGGAACCCAGAGGCCTGAAGAGAAGGTCAGCAGATATCACCCTGTGCCTTCCCACATAAGAAAGAACCTCAGTGGAAAGTTAGCTGCCTTTCCTCTGAAGAACTAATGAAATAAATCCCCTTTTATTAAAAGCCAATCCCTCTCTGATGTATTGCATTCCAGCAGCTAGCAAACTAGAACACAAACCAAAACCCCTACCCTTCTTTTTTTTTTTTTTATTATTATTCACATGGGCAGGCACTGAGAAATGAACCTGGATCTCCAGTGTGGCAGGTGAGAACTCTGCCACAGAACCACTGTTGCTAGCCCACTGCCCTTCTTTTAAGGGTATAAAACTATCAGATTTCTGCAGTTTGGGGAGAAGGATTTTAGGCCGAAAGACCCTCTGATCTCCTGCTTCACACCTAGCAATAATATTTTTCTCTCTTTGAAACTCCAGAGTCTCAGGAATTGGAGCGCATTGGAGAACATCAGGTGAAAAAAAAAAATCTACTGCCTTTGTCAGGTAACACCTCAAATTGTCCTTCTAAGACCATTGATGGGTTTTCAGACAACTTCCTGAATTTTACTTGTCATTCTGTTTAGGGACTCCATTTCTAAGTCCCACAATTGTGCATGCTTTATAGTGGTCAAACCTTGTTCTGACCCCCTGTTCATTGGAGTCCCAATTTGGATCAGTTGCTAGCACAGCTAGACTTCCAGAAACATGAATGGTATTGTTAGGATTACTATTAGCCAGAAAGTCAGAATGATAATGTGTTTTCTCCAAAACTAATCATTTTTTTCTCAAAAGCTAACAAAATATTCAATAAAGTTTGAATATTGTCCAAGTTTGAATTTAGCATGCCAAATATTGATTTTAAAAGATTCTCCATTTTCTTGAAGAATGATGTATGTACATAAAGATATTCTCTTGGATGGCCTTGGTCATCTATTCTAGATGGCAACTGTCAGAGAGGGAACTGCCCCTAACTTTGCCCTCCAGAAGCAGAGGCACCCTGCCTAAAAGTCATACTACTCTGGGTATGAGTTGAAGGGACCATTTTGGGGAGACTAAAGACATTCTTGGGCTCATCCTTCCTTCTCCAATAAAGATTAGAGGAGGAGGAACAGGAAAGAGTAAAAAGTCTATAGACTTCGGTGGAAAGGGGTGAGGAGGTGTAGAAGCTGTATGAATTGTCTAAGGGGAGAAGGGGTATACAAGAGCCCTAGCCATTGCACAGGAAAAATAGGCACCTCCATCTCAATTCTAGAGGTGATAATAGCATCCATAACTTCATCTGGCAGATTAGAATAAGTGAGGCATTTCTTACAATATTCACTGCCTTAATTATTTCTTTGTTGATAGCCTAACTGTTGTACAATTTACTTAACTATATCTGGTACCAAGTTTTTAATATCATTGTCCTTATCCTGGGATTTAGGTGGCTTCATTTACCATTCTCTGGTCAGGAGCTCCAGGCAGTCCCTAACATAGGACTCACAATTTGAGGCACTATTTTCTCTGCCTGGAATTCAGAAACTTCAGTCAGTACTTTTTTGACTTGAGTACTGGGGGCCTCCTTTATTTCCTCTCAAGTTAAAGTCTCTGGAGCTCTCAAGTTGAGCCCAGGGGCCTGGATGATGGATAAAACACGAGCATTGTCTTTGCACCTTCTCATTCTGAACTAAGGCCGTAAATCAATGAGCTTATGAATTTATATGCCACTTGCTTATTCTTTTACCAAATAAATCTAATTGCAAAATAGCATTATATTTCATTGATCCTTGACTCTGTCACTTTTGGCCATCTTCCAATTCATATTGAGGCCAAATTAGTTCACATAATGTTGTCATTCTTACTTTGTCATGTGCTTATACCCAAATTGCTCTCAGAGTTTAAGAATGCAATGTAAAGGATCATCCTTATTTTGTTGAGATTTCTCACTTATATTGTTTCCCATTTTTAATACTCTTCAAACAACCCTTTGAGACAAGACATACACCAAAACCAAACCAATAACTGAAACCAAAGCCTAAGTTTCAGTGACACTTCCTTATGTCAGAGGCTGCTCCCTAACCCCAAACAAACAATTTTCTGAGTGCAATATCCCACTTACAACTTTGGCAGGAAATAACATGCCAGTGAATACCTAATAGGGTTCATAAACATATACATTCATTCACGGGCACAAACCAGACCCATTTTTATCCTCAGCAGCCTGGTCCCCTTGAAATCTTAGATACCTGGGGCAAGAAATTCTCTCATCCAGCTCTCAAAGTAAAACTTCTCTGGCAGCTGCAGAGTTGGAATTTGCAAATGTCTTAAATGGGGGATCCAGAATCCACAAAGCAAGGTGTCAACAGATATCACCTCCCTCTCCATGTTGAGCACCAATTGAAGATGAGACTCCCCCAAATCTGGGTTCTTCACTTGTAGCAGCTTAATGCACAGATACGCTGAATGTGTCTTTAGAGGAAAAGGTTTTATTTATACCAGCAGAGGACAGGGGAGAATTCCCAAACCTGCCTCACTGTAGTGATTTTCCTTGTGGCTCTTACAGGTTAATCATCTTGGGTAACATTAGGAAACATGAAACATTTAGCAGGGGTCTGGAGAACTTCATTAATTTCTTATCTCAGTTATTTACTACATCCTTTAGGATTATATTCTTTAAGGCACATAGGGAATGGTGCCTCCAAGTCTGGGGCACTAGATGTAAGAACACAAACACTCATGATTAATATTTAGCTTAATTAATATCTATATATGACTGGGTGCATGTCCTACATACTACTTATTTGTGAGACTAAAACTTAAGTATGTAGCTTGCTTACAGTTTCAGAGTTACATTTAAAATTCTAACACTACAATTGTCTATAGGCTCTGGTTCACTGAATATTTACCAGCTGGCTCATAATATGTAGTCTTTCAGTTCAAACATTCATAGATCTTACCCTCTCCACACAACCTCTTAGGGTGAAATACTTATTGTATACTAAAATGGCACCAGAAAAACAATGGCATACCTGACTTTAAAAATATTACCTAATTTTTATTATAGTAAAATTATTATAATAAATAATATATTAAAATTATAACAAAATAATAATTAGTATGTTAAAATTATTGTACTAAAATTACCAAAATGCTATTAACTAGAAGCCATTTAAAGAAAAAAAAACTTCTAGAGTTCTGTCTGCATATCTTCTAAATCAAGGAGATTACTTATTCGTTCATCAAATATAATGCAAAATTTCAGAAAATGAAAAAAATATTTTACTCTTTATCAGGGAAAGTATACTTGCAACTTATAAGAAATGATGAAAAACCAACTTAAATTGGTATCAATAGCAGCTAGAGATTTGCTGTAAAGAAGGATGCCAGTAATTGATTAAAATAAATCTGTAGGTAAGCAGCTCTTCAGGGAATATTATATGTATTTTAGAAAATATGTAAAATTTAAATACTTCAGTAATAAGAAAATGGTTTTACTTTTTTGTATTATTATATCTTCTTGGCATGGGTTTAAAAAATGATAGAGAAGGATGTCAGCATATGTTATAGTTTAACCAGAGAAGTAAAACTGCTGAGTGATATGGAATAAGATAAATTTTTAAAGAATATAAATCAACTATGGAAATGATGAAGACATATATCCAAGACTGTTGCCACTGTTTCTGCTGGTGATCCTGCAGTTGCTGTAGCAAGCAGATCAGGCACTTTGGAAGAAGAATGATGTGACTCAAGGGGGAATCTTATATTTAAAGATAACTGAAGAAGCAGTGATGACTAAAGCAATTAAAATTACAGAAAGAAGAGAACCGTTCAGAGGTGATACCATTAGTACAGGTGTTTTCACTGGGATTATTTGCTCTATCTCATCTTTGGTCCAAAGATGAGAATTTGGGCATGGCTCCAGTGGATGGTTGCTCCTGTGGGTCAGAGAATTTAAGAAAACTCCTAGCCAAACAACATGGTTGTAATGCAAAATGTAAAAATATGGATTTAAATAAATGGCCTATTTTATTGCAAAAGATCATTGCCAAATTCTAAAGCTGGGTGAGATCAGAGGCTAAAGATTTAGGCAGATCTATCTGCAAGTATTTTTTATTTTATTTTATTTTATTTTTTTAATTTGCATTTGGGCAGGAGGCACCAGGGATCAAACTCCAGACCTCCAGCATAGCAGGTTGGAGCTCTGCCTGCTGAGCCATGGCAGCCACCCTGCAAGTATTTTTGAAACAAAAAACTAACCATAGAAGGGTCCTTCACTGAAAACACAGACTGCAACTTACTAAAATCATCCTAGGGTGAATTGACTTGAAACTAATGATTGCCAAAGTCTGGATATACTTCCATATTTGCAAGACGAACTTCAACCATGTTAGAATGCCTTCTTGGTAGGAGAAAGAAACCAGTTGAGATTTTGACAGTTGCATATAAAAGTCAAGTATTAAAACTATAGGTGAAGAAGGTTCTCAAATGTAGAGTTAGTTGTTTCTTCAAGATATTTGCCTAACTTTGTAGCTGAATTGAGCAGGAATCTGAAGAGCTAATCTTTCCATTTATGGAAAGACTACAGAAATATCTACAGAATCTCAGAACCAAGAAAGCATAAATCCAATCACCAACATCACAGTGTATTAGTTAGAATCTTTGGACAGCCACACATTGAATATAAGAATGAATGAGTGTTAAGTTGATTCTAGCTAAATTCAATCTGGCTTCAATTCAACACAATTCAGGTTTGAAATTAGGTGATTAGTGTGCCGGTTTGAAAAGGTTTATGTACCCTAGAAAAACCATGTTCTTTAATCCTCATTCAATATTGTTGGCTAGGAGCATTTTGATTGTTCCTATGGAGATGTGACCCACCCAATTGTGGATGGTAACTTTTGATCAGACAGTTTCCAAGGAATTGTGACTCCACCCATTAATCCTTTAAAAGAGGACACATTTTGGAGAGAGTCGAAAGCCACAGCAGAATGTCGCAGAACCACGGAGCAGAGAGTCCACCAGCCAGTTACTTTTGGAGATTAAGAAGGAAATGCCTACTGAGGAGTTTCATAAAACAAAAAGCCAGGAGAAAAAGCTAAGAGACTTCACCACATGCCCTTCCAGCAGAGAGAGAAATCCTGAACTTCATCGACCTCTCTTAAGTGAAGGTAAACTCTTGTTGGTGCCTTAATTTGGATATTTTTATAGGCTTGCTTTAATTTAATTAAAGAAGTGTAGACTTTTTTTTAATAGAGACATTTCCTCAGCCTTAGAACTGTAAACTAGCAACTTATTAAATTTCCTTTTTAAAATGCTTTTCCGTTTCTGGTATATTGCATTCTGGCAATTAGCAAACAAGAACAATTAGCATCACCTCTACTTATGTATCACAAAAAATCATAGCTTCTCAGAAGTATATAAGGATTAAAAAAAATATATAGAAATTCCTGTAAAAGAGGATTGTGGAAAGTTGAAGGAGTGGGAGTCTCCCCCTCCTCTAAAACAAATATTGAACTGGCAGGAATTGTCTGAAACAACTCTTATGAAATTCCACAGTCTAGTGGAATGCTGTGAAGGATAGAGGGGAAAGCTGGGGGCTTAGGCTGGTATATTTTGGTAAATACCAGTGAATTTCACCCTCCCTGCAGCAGCTATCATCCGTCAACTTCCAGTCTCATGTCAGCAGCAATGAGGTCCACAACCCCACAGCCTGGTGCAACTGGCTGGATATAAAGACCTAGACCTAAAAAATTCTGGGGTTTATGGTCTGATCGTTGATCACTGATTTATTCCACTACTTCAGATCAGGGGGACCAATCTGAGAGTGACCATTGTTTCAACCCCCATCAGACAAATGCAGATGAGAAATCTCAAAAGGATACCCTTTCTCAAAACAATAACAACAACAACAAATAAAAAACAGTTACAAAGATGCAGTAAGTGGGCAAGGGCCTAATCAAGAAAACGTAGCTTCAAACACCATAAGAGGATCTCCTTCCAAGCTTGAGGGCCCCCACCCCACTCCTCCATGATGTGAGGAGGAGTTCATCTGCACTCCCATTGTGAGCCCGTGGCACTGTCTAGCAAGAGCAATGTAACCCAGATGGTCTAATGGAATGTCTGCATGTTGTTGTCAACCAATCAGGAGGCAGTCTGCAAGACACCTCAGAACTGCTTCTTCAGCTCACCCTCACTGAATTGTCTCCCTTCTTAAACACTTTCATTTACACTCTGAGAATATCATAATTATATAATATGAAAAAGTACAGGAATATTAAGGATAATGACATAAATTAGCAGATGGTGTTAAACTTGAGACAGCCAAAGACTTAATAACTGAAGTTCCACTTCTCCAAAGGAAAAAAAAAATGCCAGAGGGCTTTGCTGCTAAAATAATAATATAGGTTTCATTGAGCAAGAGCAAACGTACATGTGGAGCAGAGCTAAGAACCTGCATCTACTCAAAGGTTAGGATTTAGGGAGCAGTTTATATGGGCTATCTGGGACTTGGGCTGATTTGGGAGAGGGGTGGGCATTGTTAGGGGTCGTGTAGGGAGGAATGTCCTCGGACACAGTCGGTCAGCTCAGATTCCACAGCAGAGTAGAATGCCCTTGGACTTGACTAGTTCAGCTACTACAGAAGCAGGATGTTCACTAGTGGACTTTTTCTTTGTGTGGAGCAGGGTAAACTATTTGCATTGGATTATGGTTGCTATAGCTGCAGAAGTGTTCTGGGATCACTTGGTGGACAATGCAAAGCGTCACCTATATATCAAGCTGGACCAACAACTGCTTGGTTCTCAGTTGGCTCTGACAGATTCCCAATCAGCTTGGCTGTTCTCTGGATAATGTGAAAGCTTAAGCAGATCAAGATAGTATTCATTAAACACTCCATTGTCAAAATGGACATGACCAACCCAATATCCTCTAAGAACAGCTGTTTAGACACATCATAACACAAAAATAAGATATTTACAGGTAAATAAAATAATATTCATGCAAATGTTTTTTAAGAAAAAATTAATGCACATTTGAAATACATGTACGTAAACCTGAACAAATAGGGTGACAATGTTAACACATTAACATTTATATTGTAAAGTGGCAATTTTTACCACATAAATTCATATAATTGAAGTATATTCAATTAAAATACACAACTTACAATTTCTGTTCAGAGATAAAGAGTGAGGGAAAGAGCACTAATCCCACAATAACATCAAGAAGACAAAAAAAATTATGGACAAACTGCACAATGATGATTTTCTTGGAAGCATCTAAGAACTGATGACAAAGGAGAATCAGCTAAGAACTGATGACAAAGGGGAATCACACAGTTGCTACAGGGAGAAACAGGAACTGAGTGTTTGCTTATCTGGAGCTGATACGTCTAAAGATAACATAAATCAATAAAATGATATTGCTAGAAAATTTTAAAGCTTTGCTGTACGTCATAAGAATGTGAAATCCTGGACACCATATACATGAGGGATTTCAAATCCACTTCCCAGCTTTTCCCCAAGGAACTCCACCAGCAGCTCCTAAGGAAGTTAGAGAAGTAGTTTAGTTTGTTAAACTACTGAAATACAATATAACTAGAAATGAAATGGTTTTTAAAAAGGGGAGTTTATTAAGTTGCAAGTTTACAGTCTAAGGCCATGAAGATGTCCAAATTAAGACACTAAAACAAAAGTTACCCTTCACTCAAGAAAAACTGATGCTGTCTGGAACACCTCTGTTAGCTAGGAAGGCAAGTGCATTCTGGACATCTCTGTCAATTGGGAAGACATATGGTAACCTTTGCTAGCTTTCTCTCCTGGCTTCTTCAATGCCTTTTCCAGGGGCATTTTCTTAAATTTTCAAAGATCTCTGGTTGTGTGGGCTCTGTCAGGGCTGAAGACTTTTCCAAAATAGTCCCCTCTTAAAGGGCTCCAGTAAGCAAACCCACCTTGAATGGGTGAAGACATATTTCCTTGGTAACCACCTAATCAAAAGGTACCACCCACAATTGGTTGGGTCACATTTCTATGTAAATAATCAAAAAGATCCCACCCAGCAATATTGAATGAGGATTAAAGATCATGGCTTCCCTGGGGTAAACAGTTTCAAAAAGGCACAGGAAGAAACCTGAGTTAAGCTTCCTATGTGGTACAGTCAAGGAGAACAAAAGAGTAGCTACTGCCCAAATTCTTCTCAGACCCTGTGTCTCCTATATGAAACAAAAGGATTATTTTTTTTGTTTGTTTTGTTTTTTACATGGGCAGGCACCAAGAATCGAACCAAGGTCCTCGGGCACAGCAGGCAAGCATTCTTACCTGCTGAGCCACCGTGGCCCACCCAAGGATTAGTTTTAAGGAGAAGGTCAACAAAACTGCTAGCTTGAAAACATTCATGGAAATACATTAATTTGTGGAAGGGGGGCAATGAAAAGCTAGTTCCCTGGGGATGGACTGGAACATAATATAAGCCTAGCACTAGATATAAAGGGTGGCAATTGCAATTGTGAAGTCACATCTGCAAGACTAAGATTCACCATGAATGTCTGAAATTGAGCCTTAATAGAAACACCAGAGAATTCTCCCTTCCTGCAGCACAGCACCACTTTAAGAGTATTTGTAAAATCCTCTTGAGGGACTGGGGAAAAATGTGCAAATATTAAGCAACACCACCTCAGGAATTATGATATTCTTTCAAGCATTAGGGACTCCCAATTTACTAAGGCAAGCCCTCAATCTTGGGATTTGCCTTTATGAAATTTATTCTTATAAAAGATAAGCTAAGCCTACTTATAATTATGGCTTAGACTCACCTCCAGAGAACCTCTTTTGTAGCTCATATGTGGCCTCTCTGTCTAAGCCAACTTTGTAAATAAATTCAATACACTCAGGTACTACATGGGACATGACTCCAGGAGTACAAGGGTCCCTGGTAATGTGGGACATGACTCCTGGTGATGAGCCTGGCCCTGGCATTGTGGGATTCAGAATGGCTTATAGACCAAAAGGGGAAATATAAATGGAACAAAGTAAAATTTCAGTGACTAAGAGTCAAGAGGTCATTTTGGAGATTATTTTTATTCATAATGTACATATTCTTTTTTAGTTTCTAGTGTATTAGAATAATAGAAGGAAATTATTGAACTGTAATCCAGTGGACTTGTTTCTTGATGATGATTATATAACTATACTACTTTTATCATGTGACTGAGTGATTGTGAAAACTTTTGACTGACCCTCCCTTTATCCACTGTATGGGAAGATAAGTAATAAAATAAAGACAAAAAATAAATAATATGAGGGATAGGGTAATGAGATGTTTGGGGTGTTCTTTTTTACTTACTTAATTTTTCTTTTCAAGTAATGAAAACGTTCTAAAATAATTGTGGTGAAGAATGCACAACTATATGGTGATACTATGAGCTATAGGTTGTATACTTTGGATGATGTTTAAGTTTGCTAATGCTGCCAGAATGCAATATGCCAGCAATGGATCAAGTTCTTTAAAGGGGATTAATTAAGTTACAAGTTTATAGTACTAAGGATTTAAAAATGTCCAAACTAAGGCATCCAGAGTATAGTACTTTGACTCAAGAAAAGTCAATGTCTGTCACATGGGAAGGCACATAGTTTTTGTCTGCTGGTCCTTGTTCCAAGTTCTATTGCTTCCACCTCCTAATTCAAGTGGCTTCCTTTCTAAACATCTGTGGGTTCTGAATTACCTGCTCTGAGACAAAACTCTGGGTTCTCACTTTCTTAGCATCTCATGTGAAGGCACATGGTAATGTCTGCTGGACTCTGGTTCCTGTCTAACTTCTGTTGGCTCTCTCAGCTCTTGGCATCTCCTGGGTCCTCTGCATTTTCAAACCTCTGTGTCTCAGCTTCCTCTAAAATGTGTCCCTGTGTTAGGTCTTTTAAGGACTTCAGTAAACTAATCAAGAATCAATAGTCACATTCCCATCTAATCAAAAGTTCACACCCACAATGGGTGTCTCACATCTCTATGAAAATAACCTAATCAAATGGCAGAACTTATGGGAATGAAAAGCATAGATTAGAAGATATGAAAAACAAAATGGAGACATACATGAACAGATTTAAAGAGGCAGAAGAAAGGATTAGTGATCTAGAAGATGGGACATCTGATATTCTACACACACACACACACAAAATCAGATAGGAAAAGAAATGGAAAAATTAAAGCAAGTTCTCAGGAAATGAATGGCAACATGAAGTGCATGAATATATATGTTATGTGTGTCCCAGAAATAGAAGAGAAGGGAAAAGGAGCAGAAAGAATAATGGAGAAAATGATCAATGAAAATTTCTCAGCTCTTAGGAAAGATATAAAACTACAGGCAAGAAGTGCAGCATACTCCAAACAGAATAGATCCAAATAGGCCTATACCAAGACACTTGCTAATCAGATTGTCAAATGACAAAGACAAAGAGAGAATTCTGAAAGCAGCAAGAGAAAAGTGATTCATCACATACAAAGGAAGCCTGGTAAGAGAAAGTGTTGATCTCTCAGTAGAAACTATGGAGAGGAGAAGGCATTGAGTTATAGTTAAGATATGGAAAGAGACTGCCTACCAAGATTTCTGCATCTGGAAAAACTGTCCTTCAAAAATTGAGGGAGAGTTTAAAAAATATTTACTGATAATCAGACATGGAGAGAGTTCATGAACAAGAGACCTGTTCTGCAAGAAATACTAAAGAAAGTACTAGAGATGGATAAAAAAAATATAGGAGAGAGAAGTTTGCAGAAAAGTGCAGAAATGAAGATTAGCAGGAAGAGTAAGTAATGAGACTCAAAGAGAGAAAAAGAAGATATGACAGATAAAATCTAAAAAAAAATGGTTAAAGAAAGTACAGACTTTATGGTAATAACATTAAATATTTATGGATTAAATCCCCAATCAAAAGACATAGATTCGCAGAGTAGATAAAAACAGGATCTGTCTATACACTGTGTTACAGAGACTTAAAACCCAAGAGTTAAAACAGATTGAAAGTGAAAGTTTGGAAAAAGATATTTCACTCAAGCAACATGTCGGGGTACCTATACTAATATCAGATAAATTATGCTTAAAATGTAAAACTATTAAAGGACAGATAGAAGGACAATATAGAAACAGAAAAGAAACAAAATACGAAGGACAATTCTTCAGGAAAGCATAACAATCATAAATATCTATGCACTGAGCCAGATTGCCCCAAAATTCATTAAGCAATCCCTGTCAGCACTGAAGAGAGAAGTAGACAATTCTACAATAGTATTTGGAGACTTCCATACACCACACTCACTAATAGATAGAGCATCTAGACAAAGGATCAGTAAGGACAGAGATCTTGAGTAATACTATAAATGAATATGACTTAACAGACATTTACAGTGCATTGTACACAATAACACAGAACACACGTTTTTCTCAAATGCTCATGCATTATTCTCCAGGATGGACCACACGTTGGGGCACAAAGTACGTCTGAATAAATTTAAAATGATGGAAATTATGCAAAGCAATTTCTCAGACAATAATGGAATGAAGTTGGAAGTCAATAACAGGCAGAAACTGGAAAATCCACAGATTTATGGGGGCTAAAGAACACACTCTCAAACAACCAGTGGGTCATGGAAGAAATTGTAAGAGAAATGAGTAAATATCTCAAGACAAATGAAAAGGAGAACAGGATATATCAAAACTCATGGGATATGGCAAAGGCAATGCTGAGAGAGAAATTTATTGCCCTAAATGCCAACATTAAAAAAAAGAAAGAGCAAATTTTGAGGAATTAACAGCTCACCTGGAAGAACTAGAAAAGGAACAGAAAAGTAACCCCAAAGCAAGCAGAAGGAAAGAAATAACAAAGATTAGAGCAGAAATAAATGAAATTGAGTACAGGAAAACAAAAGAATCAATAAAACCAGAAGGTGATTCTTGGAGAAAGTCAATAAAATAGATGGACCCTTAGCTAGGCTGCCAAATTAAAAAAGAGAGAGGAAGCAATAGCTAAATTCAGAAAATGGGAGGGGGACATAACTACTGACCTAGAAGAAGTCAGGTAGATAATGAGAGGGTACAATGAACACCTACATGCTAAACACTAGTCAACTTAGATAAAATGGACAACTACTTTGAAAAGCATGAATAACCAGCATTGACCTGAGAAGAAACAGATCTCGAAGAACCTATCACAAGTAACAAGATTGAATCAGTCATCAAAAACTCTCAAACAAAGGAAAGAACCAGAAATGGATTGGCTTTCATAAAGGATTTATTAAGTTACAGTTTTACAATTCTAGGCTTAAAGGTGTCCAAACTAAGGCATCCAGAGAAAGATACCTTGATTCCAAAGATAGGCCTGGATGGTGTCTGAGTTTCTACTGTCACATAGGAAGGCACATGGCCAGCAACTGCTGCTCCTTCTTCCCAGTAGTATTGCTCCCAGCTTCTAATTCCAGTGGCTTCCTTTCTAAGAATCAGTGGGAATTCACTTAATTTCTCAGGGAAAACTTTGGGCTCTGGCTTGCATCTCATGGGAAGGCATATGGTGATATTTTCTGGGCTCTACATCTGTAAACATCTATGTCTAGGCATCTGTCCTCTCTGTCGGTACACCAGGCATATCCTTTGGCATATCATGCATCTCCAAATTTCTGCATCTATATGGCTGCTGAAGCAACTGAGCTTTTCAAAAGTGTCTCCTTTCTTAAAGGACTCCAGTAAACTAATCAAGGCCCACCTTGAATGGCTGGAGTCACATCTCTGACTAATCAAAATGTCACACCCACAAATGGGAGCATCACATCCATGGAAGTAATCAAATGAAAAAGTCACACCCACAAGTGAGTGAGTCAATCTCCGTGGAAACAATTAAATCAAACCTTACATATTAAATCAGGATTAAAGAACAAGGTTTTTCTGGGGTACACAATGAGTTTCAAACCAGCACGGGAATATATGAAAAACCAACAGCTAATATACTCAACAGGGAAAGACTTTCCCTCTCCTTCCCCTCTAAGATCAGGAACAAAACAAGGATACCCACTGCCACCGTTGGTATTCAACATTTTGCTGGAAGTTCTAATTAGAGTAATCTGGCAGGAGAAGTAGAAGGTATACAAACTGGACAGGATGAAGTAAAGCTTTCACCATTTGCAGATGACATTATCCTGCATGTATAAAATATGGAAAAATCTACACTAAAGCTAATAGAGCTAAAAATGAGTTCCACAAAGTGGCAGAATATAACATCAACATGCACAAATCCATTGTCTCTATACAGCAGCAGTGAGTAATCTGAGGAGGAAATCAAGAAAAAAAATGCATTTACAATAGCCACCAAAAGAATCAGATACTTAGGAATAAATTTAACCAAGGACATAAAAGATCTATATATAGAAAGCTACAAAATTTTGTAAAAGAAATCAAGGAAGGCCTAAATAAATGGGAGAAACTTGTACATGGATTGGATGACTAAATGTAGGTAAGATGTCAATTGTACCCAAATTGATTTATAGATTCAGTGCAATACCAGTTAAATTCAAATCCAAACAACTTATTTACACAGATAGAAAAACAATAATCATATTTATTTGGAAGCACAGAATGCCCTGAATTGCTAAAAATATCTTGAGAAAGATAAATGAATTGAGAGATCTCACACTACTTGACTTTAAAGAATACTACAAAGCTATGTTGGTCAAAACAGCATAGTACTAGCATAAGTGTAGGTGTACTTTCCAATGGAATTGAATTGAATATTTAGAAGTGGACCCTCACACCTACAACCAATTGATCTTTGATAAAGGGATCAAGTTATCTCAACTAAGACAGAGCAGCCTCTTCAACAAATGGTGCTTGCAGAAATCAACATCTATATCCAAAAGAATGAAAAAGGACCCATATGTCATACTGTATACAAAATTTAACTCAAAATTTATCAAAGACCTAAACATTAGAGCTAAGAACATAAAACCTTTAGAAGAAAACATAGGAAAATATCTTGAGGATCTTGTGATAGGTGGTGGTTTCCAAGACTTTATACCCAAAACACAAGCAATGAGAGAAGAAATACATGAATGGAATAACCTCAAAATTGCATACTTTTACACATCAAAGGAGTTTTTCAGGAAATTAAGAAGGTAGCCTATGCAATGAGAGACAATGTTTGGAAACCAGAAGTCAGACAAGAGTTTAATATCCAGAATATAAAAGGAGATATTGTAACTCAACAACAAAAAGAAAAATTATCTAATTAAAAATTTGCCAAGAAAAAAAGATAGACACTTTTCCTAGGAGGAGATACAAATAGTTCAAAACCTATGAAAAGATGCTGAATGTTACTGGCTATTAGGGAAATGTAAATTAAAGCACAGTGAGATATCATCTCATGCATTAACAACAATAAAAAACAACAACAGAAAACTTACAAGTGCTAGACCTGATTGTAAGTAGGTTTACCCTATCCTTTGCAGGAATAAATTTCATAAGGGCAAACTCCAAGTTCCAGGGCTCAACCTATTGATTTGGTTGTCCGTACTGCTTGTGAGAATATCAGATATTTTCCAAATAGGGAAGTTGACTATTTCCTCTTTTCTCCTGATTCCCCCAAGGGGACTTTGCAAATATTTCTTTATTCACTGACAAATTACTCTGGGATATATCAGGGAATCACACCAGCCTGGACAAACCAACAAAATCTCAACCTTATTCAAAATTCAATGTATTATCATGTTCAATTAAACTGACCATCCAAGTTAAATTAGGAAATGCAGTGTTCAAAACATAAATTTTGCACCAAATAAACATCTCTCCCTTTAGTCTCACACATAAGTTGAAATTTTAAAATTTGGATGATATCAGGCTTTACCCTGTATTCTGATCTAAATTAGTCCTTCCAGATTAGCTTCATTCATACCTCTAGTCAAAGTCTGATTCCTTTTCAACTTTTTAAACCATTCCTATATGGAATATTGCTGAGTTTCATAGCTTCAGAGCTTTAACTCTGAGTCTCAGCTATCACATAAATATCCAAAGTTTCTGTGAACAATCAGGTTATAAGCAAACAGCTCATTATCTCAGAATTTAGAAATAACAGTTACACCTCCTGCATATATGTGACTGCTGCAACAGCTTACAATGTAGGATCTTTTACAATAGGCCCCAACCTGATATCCTGTGTTCTTGACTTTAGTGCACCAAGTTTTTATCTTACAGTTAGTCCATTTGATGAGGCATGATAATATTGTCTCATGTTTGCTTTTAAAAGTGAGCTCTACAATGGCAAGAACATTCATGTGCTTTATTCCCTGCATATATCTACCACTTGGAATAACAGTTTGGGTTTATTTGTGGTTTGGGGTACACATTTAATAATAATTATTTTTTCTTTGATAATAACACTTTTTTGATTGCATCCTTAAGGGATTGCTTTACCTGCTGGTTTCTTAAGGTGTAAATGAAGGGATTCAGCAGGGGAGCAAGGGAGGTATTAAGAATTGCTACACCTTTACTCAAAGTCACCCCATCTTTTGCTGAAGTTTTGACGTACATGAAAATGCAGCTCCCATACGAAATGGAAACCACAATCATGTGGGAGGAACAAGTGGAAAAGGCCTTTTTCTGCTGCTGACCAGAGGGAATCTTTAGAATAGTTCTAAAGATGAGGGTGTAGGAAATAATCACCAAGGTCAAAGTTATCATGAGTGTGAATATCGCTAAGAAGAATGCCATGAGCTCTAGGAATGCTGTGTCTGTGCAGGAGATCAGCAGCAAAGGAGAAGAGTCACAGGTGAAGTGGTCAGTAATGTTGGAGTTGCAGAAATCCAATTGGAGACCCATGATCACAGGGGGAAAGAGAATGAGGAATCCAGCCAACCAGGCACTGATTACCAGCATGTTGCAAACTCTGTTGCTCATTATACTTGTGTAATGCAGAGGTTTGCAGATAGCCACATAGCGATCATGGGGCATAACAGTCAGAAGAAAAAATTCCGTGGCTCCCAGAAGGATTTAAAAAAAATACTTGAGTCATGCAAGCACTATAGGAAATGGTTGCATCTCCTGTAGCAATGCTGATCAGAAATCTAGGAATACAGACTGTTGTGAATGAAATTTCTAAGAGAGAGAAATTGCTGAGGAAGAAATACATAGGAGTTTTCAAAGAATTATTTGACAGTATTAATGTGATGATGATCAAGTTTCCACTTACACTCAATAAGTACGTGAATAACATAAAGAAGAATATTACAATTTGTAAATCTGGGTCATCTGTTAGTCCCAGAAGAATGAATTCTGTAATTGATGTCCTATTTGACATGCTAAAGTCTGAATTCCAATATCTGTTGATAAAAATAAGAGATGTCAGTTTATTACATGATTGAATAACTTTAAAGTGCTTATGTTCTGCAAAATATATACGAAAATATATATTTAACCTCAAATGGCAAAATAGCTATCTCTCACAATTACAAACCCTTTTCACAATCTGTTCAGTAGTGAAAAGAATAATACTTTTATTATATTAAATATAGATTTTTATTCTCAGCTTTGTTAATCCCCTGGTAAATATTTTTAATTATTCACTCATAGAATGTTCCTTTTTATAGTTATTAAAATGGGTAATAATGATAAATACTTGATTTACTTCATTGAGCTTTGAGAAACATTAAACAAGTTATTGAAATACATTGCATTTTGTTAACTATAATGATCATAAGCTACTAAATGGAAATTTTTTCATTGGAAAACTTAGTTGTGGGTCACAAGACAATTTTTCCTTAATGATACTTGTTTCTTGTTCATAGTAAGAAATATACATTATTTATGGAAAAGTAATTGAAACCCACCATTTTTTGTCTTTATGTAATAATGCCCCTATAACTCCTATTCTAAGTATGACATGATATGCTAGTCATTGTTAATCAACAAAACCACACTGATAAAGTTGCAAATGGACTTCTCAAAAATAATGATTTCAGATGAATTCCATTAAGAATGAATATATTGTATCAGCAAGTTTTATGTCAGCCTTTTTCTCAAGGCCTACTTTAAAAAACCATAATCATAGTTTGTCTGTTTGTTTTTTACATGGGCAGGCATTGGGAATCGAACCTGAGTCTCCGGCACGGCAGGCAAGAACGCTTACTACTGAGCCACCGTGGTCCACCTAATAGTTACTGTTTTGAACAGTAGTCTCCAAGGACGTAACAGAGAAAACTCGTATATTAGAATTAAGATAATAATAATAGCAACAATAATTATGACATCATCATATAATTTAAATTATTATTATTAATATAGTAAAATATCTATATACGCCTTATCCAACAATAGTCTGGGTATGAACTATTAAGAGATGCATTCTGCAGGCGAGGAAATTAAAATGCAGAGATACATGATGCATATATATCATACCCAAGTTCACATAGGAAGATAGTGTAGCTATCTACAGAATGTAGGTATAGCTAGAAGTGTAGCATCTATATGTGGTTCTACTGTGCCATTTCTAGAGCATAGCATAGACTCAAGCTCAATTTCATCTTATAAATGGAAGACAAAGTGAACGAGTGAACAAATTATAGCCAACCCATAGTAGAATGGTCCTGAAGATTCAGAGGTCTGGTTTAGATGTATGAACTTGGCTTCTGTATATATTACCAATTATACTGAGTTAGTCAATCCTGCCTGATATAGATGTTAACACTGGGGTCTGCCAACAAAATGAGAAGTCAGGGAAACACACATCCTAGAAGCGTAGTGAGACAGATGCTTAAAATCCTGAAAAATATTTACTAGGGAAGCTCTGTATGGTCTACTGCAACCAGTTCTAGGAAGATCCTTCAGCGAACCACGAGGGTAGTCTGTTTAACAGAGTCAAAGTGTAAGATATTAGGCAGAGTACAGATGAGAATGGTAGTGGATATGCATCCTGTTTCTGGAATAAGTGTGGTACTGTTTTACCAGGTGATATTTGGCTAGAAAAGTCTACCTGACTCCCTCCTCAATTTCTGAGCTCAGCTCTCACAAACTTTGGAAGACGTAGGTGGAGAAAACAATGCCAGTATTGTTGAAATGCCCTCAGGTTGCATTGCAAAGAAAGCAAAAAATAAAAAAAGCAATGGTTAGAGTTCTATGATTGAAAATATCAGTGTTGGTAGAAGAGTAAAACCCCACTATGCAAAGGACACTTCATCCACAAAGGCAGTGAGGACAAAAAGCAATGCCCAGAGGCATTGCTGTGATACACTAAGAGACCAGTAAGTGCTAGCAGAGAGGAACAACATGCAGATTGCTCACCCCCAACCAATGCCACAGGAATCACAGGTGGCTCATGCCAAGTTACAGGCCACCTTGGAAAGAAGGATAGAGAAGAAAAACTCAAGAGAAGAGGAACAGACACTTCAGAGAATTTGAATTGATTATTTACCCAAAGGAAAATGAATTAATGCCAAATAAACTTATAGCCTAGAAAATGCTAATTTGTTAGTTCCATTTTTTTTCTGGCAGCACTAGGATTGGAGGATCCAGAGGAAGATGAAATTGGATTCAGAAAACAAAGAATTACATTTTTTGCACAACTTGTAGTATGAAAATTTTGACCCTTTAAAAAGTATTATTTCATCTAATGTACAAATGAGGAATCTGACACACAAAAGATATTCAAACTAATAATGGTAATAAAACCATTCATTTCAAGGTGCATTCTTTAGGAAACAGGTAGGATCTATGCAGAAAACTTAGACAAAGTGGTGATTCTGCCTCTTGATAACTAAGTCCAAATGTGGCACTGCAACAGATTGCAGGTTGAAGTTATGGAGAAAACACCCAGCCCTAAGGAACTGATTTATAGATTTTCCAAGATTGTGGAATTTCAGATACTGGAATCCATTATTCTCATAAGTACAGACATGTGACAATTGAAAGAAATAATGAAATAAAGAAAAGGAAACAAAGGAGAAGGAAGGAAGGAAGGCCGGATTGCTATTTATTTCCTTTGTCATATTTTGTAGCTTTGTGTAGTTCATATTTGATTATTCCTGGTCAACATTCATCCTTTTCTCAATTCAAAGCCTGGGTCCACAGGATTTGAAAATCCAATCTGTATTCTTCCAAAAATATTTTTTCTGGGACTCAACTGACATGTATTCCGTGGCATTTCTAACCTGTTGAGTGATTTAGGGTTTCAAAAAATATTTTAGCCTAAGAGACATATTTTATGTGTTTTTAAATATGCTAGAGGAGTGTTTTTGTTGTTTGTTTTTTTTATGAGTACTTAACTAAGTGTCTCTGGAGATGGAAAAACTAATGATCTGTAATACAGTTAATTTTAGCAACACTTTTTAATTGGTTTCCCTTGAGAGCCATTAATGGGATGTTGGAGGAATATAGAATTCCTTATAATGCTAGACATTCTATGAGGCAAAGAGAAAGACTGATGAAATAATGACCACCTACTTGTAAATTACCCCTCTCATTTTGATTTTAAATCGACAGTAACTATTCAATTCAATTTAATTCAATTTCAATGAAAAAATCTGAACTAAGAGGTCAGAATTTAATCTAAGCCTAATAAAAATCAAACTTGAGTAATTTTATGGTGCAACAAAGTTGAATAAGTAATTTCTTGACTAGTATTGAGATTCATCTTTTGAAAGTCATGAATTTTTAGTGAAGTGTTATAGCAAAGTATTACAGCTTTCTTAATAATTGGTATCCTTAGATTTAGAGAAAGTAGATAAAATGCATGATCCTATATTGTGTACTTTTAAGGTGAAATCTGCATTTGCTCAGTAGTATACTTGATTCCAGACTTTGATATAAAGTATATCCATATACTCTATTAATATAAACTATATAAAATATAAAGTATTTTGTATACATTATAAAGTATATTATAAATGGCCAAGAATTCCTGCACATGTGTCTACTCTGGAGAACAATGTGGAAGATTCTTGCAAAGTTAAACGTACTATAAGACTGAACCATCCACTCCTGCTACATGAAAAACTGGAATACAACACAGTATTTCTAGGGTCAAGATAAATGGAGAGCCAACAATGCTATTGTTTAATGTAATATACAGGGTATTCTAAAAGTTTTAGTGCACCAGAGAAGAAAAGTCCAGGACCAGAGGGCTTCACTGGTGATTCTTACCAAACACAAGAATTAACATGAATCTTGCTTACACTCTTAAAAAAAAATGAAAAAGTTGGATGAATCTCAAAGGCATTATGTGAAATGAAAGAAACCAGTTTCAAAAGATCATAGACTGTATGATAGCTTAATATGGCAGGCTTTAAAAAAAAAGCTTAAGGGACAGAAATAGACCAGTGGTTGTCATAGGTTCACAGTGGAGAGCGTATCTGACTACAAATGGTTCTCGTGAAGGAAATTTTGGGGGTGTAGGAATTCTGTTTCTATAGATTTGTTTATTTTGAGCATTTCATGTAAATATAATCTTATAATATGTTGTATTTTGTAGGCTAGCTTCTTTTGCTTAGAATTTTTTCAATGTTCACCAGAACTGCAATCATTTTAATTACTGCTTCAGTTTGCTAAAGCTTCCAGAATGCAAAACATGGGGAATCGAATGCTTTTAAAAGGGGGATTTAATAAGTTACAAGTATACAGTTCTAAGGCCTTAAAATGTCCAAACTAGGGCATCCAGAGAATAATACCTTGATTCCAAGAAGGGCCAAATGGTGTCCAGGATTTTTCTGTCAGCTGGGAAGGCACATAGCTGTCATCTGTAGTCTTTCTTCCCAGTTGTGTTGTTTCTAGCTTCTGATTCCAGTGGCTTCCTCTCTAAGCATTTTCTTTTTTCATGGGTCACATTCTAACTCTGTAAAGTTTTTTTTTTTTATAGTCTTTGTTGTGGTAACATATACATAATGCACTTCTTCCCATTTTAATCATGTAAAAATCAGTGGCAGTAATTACATTCGAAATGCTGTTACTATTACCACTATCATTTATCAAAACTTTTTCACCACCCCAACTAGAAAATCTGTATCAATTAAACAATAATTCCCCATTCCCCCCTTATACTGCCCCTAGTAATCTGTAATCTACTTTCTATCTCAGCAAATTTGCTTATTATGTATATTAAAAAAAACTGCAATCATAAAGAATTTATGTTTTTGTGTCTGGCCTACTCCACTCAACATAATGATTACTAGATTTATCTGTGTTGTGGCATGTGTCAGAATGTCATTCCTTTCTACAGCTGAATAATATTCCATTGTATGTATATCCCATTTTGTTTATCTTTTCATCTGTAAATGGACATTTTGGTTGCCTTTACCTTTGATCTACTGTTAAAAATGCTGCCACAAATACTGATGTACAAGCATCTGTTTTAATCCCTGTGTTCAATTATTTGGGACATATACCTAGGAGTGGGGTTGCCACATCATTTTTTCAGTTCTGTGTTTAAGTTTTTGAGGCACTGACAAGTAGCTTACTTAGTGGCTGCATCATTTTATATTTCCACCAACAATGTGCAAGTGTTCCAATTTCTTCACATTCTTGTCAACACATTATTAGACTTTATTTATTTTTTTTAATAATAACAATCCTAGTTGATATGAAGTGGTAACTTTTTGTGGATTTGATTTGCATTTACCTAATGATTAAGGATGTTGACTGTATTTTCATGTGCAATTGGCCTTATGTAAATATTCTTTCAAGAAATATCTATTCAAGTTGCTTGATGCTATTTTTTCTTTATTTAATTTTCCTTCTCTGGCTGTTCTCAGTGCCCATTTGACTGCTTTCTAATTGGCTTGTCTTTTTGTTATTGAGTTGTAGATGTTCTTTATATATTTTGGAAATTTAACCCTCAACATATATATGACTTGCAATTATTTTCTTCCATTTTGTAGGATGTCTTTCCATCAAATTTGGGAAGACTTTGGCATTAGTTCTTAAAATAATCTTTCTGCTTCTGGTTTCTCTTTTCCTTCTAGGATTTCTATAGCATATATGTTAGTGTATGTTATGATCCTAAATGTCCATAAGCTTTATTCATATTTTTGAAAGCCATTTTTGATTCCTGCTTCTAAGACTGAAAAATTTTAATTTTCATATATTCATATTCTCTGATTCTTTTTTTCCTGAGTGTTCAAATCTAGTATTGTGCAGTTGTAGTGTCTTTTAAAATTTCAATTATACTTTAAGCCCCCAAATTTCTCTTTGGTTCCTCTTAGAAATCTAGACATCTTTATTGAATTTCATCTTAGGTTCATGTACCATTTTTCTGATTTTCTTTAGTTCTTTGCCCATGTCTTCCTGTAGGGAGTCAACACCTTTGATGAGCAATTCCAGTGTATGGGCAGGCTTTCAGGCATGGATCTTTAGGTTATTTTGCTACTTCAAAAGAGCCCTTTCTTTCTATGCCTTATGACATTTTCTTTCTTCTGAATTATGGGCATTAGAATATTTTAATGTGTTAAATCTTGCAATCAGTTTCTTCTCCTCCAGAAATGCCTTATTTTTTTTTTTTACAATTGTTTAAGGCTATAGTTGTATATTTGGTAATTTTACCAAGCTATCTTTGCCAACTCTGTAATCTGTGTCATATGATTGTTGAAGTCTCTGTTCCTTTAGCTTGTGTTCAGCTAGTATTTCAACTGAGATCACCTTGTATACCAGGAACCTAGAAGCAGCAACAACAACATAATCTAATCAGCAAACTGAATCTATCCGAGTCTTTGGAGTTGACTCCATTTGCAGACTCTCTTTCAACACCAAGTCCAGCTGATACTGAATCTCTAGATCTGTCCAAGTTGAATGCTTAGGCTCTTCTGAGATCTTTCTGAACATGCAACTTTTCCTGGGTATGCACAGGGAAGTCAAACTTCCCCACCTTATGCAAATATTACTCAGTTGCTAATTTCCAGAAAAAAGCTCTCTCCCTAGATTTTTGTTCCAGAGCCACAAATGCTCTATTGTATGTGTTGACTGAGATCTTTCACCTCCAGTGGCTGACTTTCTTCAGTTCAGTACCACTTTTCCATACTGATTCTATATTCTAGGTAAGTTCCAGGTTTAGTGAAAAATACTAGTGCCTGAGTCAATCTTTCAAGGAGCAACCACACAAAAAAATGGGATTTTGTGCTTTGCTCACTCTATAACCAGATAACAGAGACTTCAGCAATCATATGACACAGATTGCATACTGAGAACTTATGGTGGAGCTCACTGGGAAGGGGTGGGGCCAGAGCAATTAAAAGGCCATGCAACTTCCCTACTATTTTTTTATTGTCTTTTTTTCCTGAAACCACATCCAATTGTTTGCTATATACTGTCAACTGTTTCCAGAGATCTCAGATAGTTGATTTTTTTTTTTAATTTGCATATGGGCAGGAGGCACCAGGGATCGAACTCCAGACCTCCAGCATGGCAGGCCGGAGCTCTGCCTGCTGAGCCACGGCAGCCACCCGATAGTTGATTCTTAATGAGTATTTTTCCCTGTTTCTTTTGGGTATCATGCATTTGGAACTACTTACTCTTCAATCTTGCTGATGTCACCTTGGTGTTTAATGTTTTGAGGAATTTTCAGACTGTTTTCCAAAATGGCTACACAATTTTATATTCTTTCCACAGTCTCACCAACTTAGAATTTTTATTTATAATTAGCAACATCTCCCCTGGCAAAGAGTTGTTTTTGATTAGAGTTTTGTTTGCATCTCCCTAATGATGTTACCAAACAATGGGCTCACTGCTGAATGTGCACAGAAGGTAATACCATGACCATGACATTATTTGAAAAAATAGTTTAGTTGTTAGATAGGCTGGCAAGGATTTGGGCACAGGTGTAAATCAATCTCCTTGATCTAAGAACTAAAAGAGATAAATTATGATGGAATCCA
This sequence comes from Myrmecophaga tridactyla, assembly GCA_004026745.1. Lineage (NCBI taxonomy): Eukaryota > Metazoa > Chordata > Mammalia > Pilosa > Myrmecophagidae > Myrmecophaga > Myrmecophaga tridactyla. The sequence goes on along the minus strand of PVIY010007260.1, from coordinate 3,993 downwards.
AGGGAGGTGGGACAGTTTTTGACATTCAGGTTGGCATATATGATGGTTAGGTTCTGCTGTCAACTTGGCCATGTGATTATGCTCAGTTTTCTGTCAGACAAGCACTGGCCTGACCATTGCTGCTAGAATATTTCATGGCTGGTTGATAAGCTAGAAGTCTGGTATTAAATCATCAATCAGCTGATTGCATCTGTGGCCAATTACATCTGCAATCAACTGAGTGTCTCCCACAGTAAGATAATCCATTCAGTTGCAGGCTTTTAAAGGAGTAGGGAGACTCTTTCACTGCTTCTTTAGCCAGTGAGCCTCTCTTGTGGAGTTTGTCCAAACCCCTTCATCAGAGGTGCCAGCTCACAGCCTGCCCTACAGATTTTGGACTCTTCCATTCCCACGGTTGAGTGAGAATGCTTACAGATCTCTCCTGTTGTTTCTGTTTCTCTAGAGAAGCCTGACTAACACAGCTTGGTACTGAGAGTGGGGTGTTTCTTGAGAAGCAAAATCTTAAAAATAGATTTTTACAATTGGTTTTCTAATCTCACTAGACTCAGAGGCATTAATAATTGTGTTTCCTGTAATTGAGATGGCACTGACAGTCCATGAGGTGAGTTGGCTAAAAGAAATACTCAAAATATAACCATTAGACTCTACTAATTGTACACTTATATGAGGCAAGACTGTGGCTGAGAATGTTTTTGACACTGTTATGGAGTTTTGTGGAATTAAGAGTTATAATGATGCTGGCTGGTTATTTTCAGACATGCTGGATACAGTGATGAGGGAAAGGGATGAGCTGAAGGCTTTAAATTTGAACCTTAAGCATTGTATGAATGATGTAAAAGTTTCAATTTGTGCCCTGAAAGGAAATGTTATTTCCCATGGTCTCAGAGTTGAGGTCTCTGAAAACCAGACATGGTCTCATTGTGCTAGTAGCAGATTTATAATGTAAACTAAAATCTCAACCTTGCAGGTGTGTACTGTTAAAGTAAGAGCTTTAATGGAAAACTAATGGAATCCTGAAATGTGGGATGGTGATATGGCTTGATAATGATGGCCATGGGGAAACAGGATCTGTGGATCTGATGAGTCTTTACTAGATAGACCAGTTATGAACTGCTCTGAGGAAAGTTTCCCAACCTGCCTACATTGAGGAAACAGCTACCTAGCCTCCAGTCTCTCCAGAGGAGTTTGTTATTCAACCTCCTCCTGATGGGATTAACCCTTCATTGCCAGATAATCCTGCAACCACCTCCCCTGGGGAAAAAGCCCTCACTCTTCTGTGTACCAGCTCAAACTGCAACAGAATCCCCTGAAGTAAGTGGCTTGAATGACACTTCTATTTCTTTTCATGACCCATCCCCACCACCCCTCTTTGCTTCCAGACCTATAACTAGACTAAAGTCCCAAAATATCCCGAAAGATTAGGTACAGAGTGCAACTTGAGAGAAGGTATGCTGTTCTCCAGAAGAACTGCATGAGTTTTCAAATCTATATAGACAAAAATCAGGGGAATATGTGTGGGAATGCATATTAAGGGTGTGGGATAATGGTGAAAGGAATATAAAGTTGGAACAAGCTGAATTTATTGATGTGGGTCCATTAAGCAGAGATTCTGCATTCAAGGTTGTAGCTCAAGGAGTTAGAAAGGGCATTATCAGTTTGTTTGGATAGATGGCTGAAACATGGTTCAAAAGGTGGCTAACATTACTTGAGAATGAAATGCCAAAACTGCCCTAGTATTATGTTGATGAGGGGACCTAGAGGTTTAGAGAGATTGGAATGTTAGAGCGGATTTATCATGGAAGACCTGCTCACACACCCCAGGAATGTCCAGAGGCCACATCTTTCACCAGAACCTTAAGAAATTTGTGAGACTAGCTCCTTCATCCCTGAAGAGCTCTGTAGATGTCATTCTCTGTAGGTCAGATATTACTCTGTGAGCTGCTGTCACTGAGCTAGAATCCTTAAACAGAATGGGGATGATTAGATTCGGAGTTGGTAGAGGCCCTTTGGCGATAGTTAATCACCATAGACAAGGTGGGCGTGGCCACCATAAGGAACAGCAGATTCAAAGCAGCAGTCAAAATAATCCGAGTTGCAGAGACTCGTGATGTTGGCTAGTAGATCATGGGATTCCTAAAGTAAAATAGATGGGCAGTCTACTAAATTTTGTTTGAATTATATAAGGAGAATTCCAGGTCAAGTGAACAGAAGTCTAACTTGAATTAGAAAAAGAAAGTCACAGTTCCTTAATCAATTCCCAGGGTTGAGATAGTTTACAGACCCAGAGCTCCTTGAATGAGGGGAGGGCCAGATACCCTTGGGAAAGGACCATTTTACACTGCCCCAAATTTACACTGTTAATTTTCCTCACAGCCTTCCCCACGGAGACCTATGGCCTTTAATAGGGTGACTGTGTATTGGGGAAAAGGTAATGATGAGATAGTTCAGGGATTATTAGACACTGGCTCAGAAGTGACACTAATTCCAGGGGACCAAAATGTCACTTTGGCCAACTAATCAGAATAAGGGTGTATGGAGGTCAGGTGATGGAGTTTTAGCTCATGTCCATCTCACAGTGGGTCTGGTGAGTCCCCAGATCCATTCTGTGATCATTTCTCCAGCTCTAGAATGCATTCTTGAAATTGACATACTCAACAACTGGCAGAATTTCCACATTCATTCTCTGACTCATGGAGTTAGGGCTATTGGGGTAGAAAGGCCATTAGAACTGTCCTTACCTAGCAAAACAATGAATCAGAAGCAATACCATATTCCTGGAGGGATTGAGAGATTAGCGTCACTCTTAAGGACTTGGAGGATGCAGGGGTGGTGATTCCCACCACATCCCCACTGAACTCTCCTATTTGGCCTGCACAGAAAACAGATGGGTCTTCAAAAATGATAGTGTATTAATGCAGACTTAAGCAGGTGGTGACTCCAATTGCAGCTGCTGTTTCAGATGTGGTATCATTCTTGAGCAAATCAGCACATGCCCTGGTACCTGGTATGGAGCTATTGATCTGGCAAATGCTTTTTTCTCAATAGCTGTCAGTAAGGACCACCAGAAACAGTTTGCATTCAGCTCTAGACTTATTGATAAGGCATTTTCATGTCAGGTGATGGGAGATAAATCCAACAAAAATATAGGGGCCTTCTACTCAGTGAAATTTCTAGGTGTCCAATGGTGTAGGACATGTTGAGATATTCCTTTTGAGGTGAAGGATAAGATGTTGCATCTGGCACCTCCTAAAACCAAAAAAAAGAGGCACAATGCTTACTTGGCATCTTTGAATTTTGGAGACAACATGTTCCTCATTTGGGTGTGCTACTCTGGCCCATTTACCGAGTGACCAGAAAAGCTGTTAGATTTATGTGAAGCTCGGTACAAGAGAAGGCTCTGTTACATGTTCAGGCTGCTGTGCAAGCTGCTCTGCCACTTGGGCCATATAATCAGGCAGATCAAATGTTGATGGAAGTGTCAGTGGCAAATAGGGATGTTGTCTAGAGCCTTTGGCAGGACCCTATAGGAAAAATCACAAAGCAGACCCTTAGGATTTTGAAGCAAAGCCTTGCCATGCACTGCAGAAAACCACTGTCAAAAAATGCAGGGAAGGGCGGGCCACCATGGCTCAGCAGGCAAGAACGCTTGCCTGCCATGACAGAGGACCAGGGTTCAATTTCCGGTGCCTGCCCATGTAAAAAAAAAAAAAAAAAAATGCAGGGAAGAATTTTTAAATGGGAGGTGAAGAAATTCTCATAAGCAGCATATTTTGGGCTTAAACTTGATATTTAGATAGGACTTCTGCCTATCTTATCTCTGCTTTCAATGTGTTCTTGTGCATCTTCTAATGTTCTTTGTTCTTTTTGTTTTTACATTATCTCTCCCAACCACAGTTTTGAAATTCCTTGATTGTTTCTGCATTTCTCCAATTCTTTTTTTAATTTTAAAGGCTATGTCATCTTTCCTTCTATTTATTTCACTATCATACAGAA